>BTHU01000020.1:18985000-19072500 GCA_036184795.1 Tokudaia tokunoshimensis | reverse complement strand
ATGGGATGGTTACAGATGTGTATGAAAAGCCTTCCTTGGTTGTTAGATTTGGGGCTTTACAAAGATGAAAAGGTATGGTCTTGCTTCCTTACAGAGTTCACAGTCATACATTTGAGGTGCCACTCACTGCAGAGAGACTGCAGTTCCTAATGTCCTCTGGGCCAGAAAGGCTTCTGGAGGAGGGGTTCCTATGTGAGACACAAGACATGAGCGATCATTGACTTATCAAAAGGTATCAGGGAAAAGCTGCTCTAAAACGTTCAAAGACCCAGAAGAGAGAGAGAGGAGATGACCAGGGAAAACAGTCAGTGTGAGTCCTCAAAGGATACCCTGGCCATGGAGATTTTGCTTCTGAGGTTTAGAAACCTGATTATGCTAGAGTAATGCAAAGTGTGTGCTTACGGGAAGGATGCTGAGGGCTTCTGGCATCCATGGACCACACAGCTCGGGATGGCCATGAGGACTCGAGGCAGTAGCCTTCATCACTCTCCCTTATTCCTTACTCCGTTTCTTATCTCTTCGTTACTTTACTTGATCGTGTGTGATTGGCCCAACCCTGTGTAACCCCAATCTCCTCACTGTCCCAGCCCGTTTGCCTAGAACAGGACTCTGCTGGGGCTCTCTTCATTTAGACAGAGGTCCTGGTATCAGACCATGCCATATGCGTGTCTACAGATAAGCTGTCTTAGGGTTAGGACTCCAGTTCAATCAGCTAGAACTGACTTGGGGCAATAGGTGTTAATGGCCACATCCCCACAGGTTTTAGGGTGTCGCTGCAGTGATAGCTGTGGAGAAACCCAGAAATGAGTTGGTCGGTAACACCCAGGCTCTGGGAAAACCTGTCTGCATCTGTGTGTGTATTGAGCTGGGAGTCGCTGGCATTCTAGTAAGAGTCTCTCTCTCTCTCTCTCTCTCTCTCTCTCTCTCTCTCTCTCTCTCTTTGTCTTTTTTCTTTTAACATATGCTCATTTTGAACCTTCGCTTTTGGAATAGCAAAAACTAAATAATTCAATTAGAGATTTTTTTTTCCCCCATGCACCTATGGAGAGGACTCCGTGATAGGAATCTACCCATCACCTTGTCAGTTTTATCTTAAATGCTCAGGGACAGAAAGTGGCGGCAAATAACAATTTGTGGCTGAGGAAATGCATGAAGCACAGCCCTCTGGTCAGAATGTTAATTCTTGGAAATTCATGTTTATCTAGATGGTTAGGATTCATTTTATTAAAAGGCTCAAGACTTCTCTGATCAAAAAATACAGTAATTTTGTAATATGATTTTACAGTATAATTTGATGAGAAAAAAAATCCTTCTCCCCAAATAATGTTAAATTTTATTTCCCAGGAGAGAAAATAAATTTCCATGGAATGAGAGAAAGAACAAATAAATAATTGTTTCCTGCAGAGCCCCTTGTCAATGTTCTTTCAGGCAAGTACGGTTGTGTACCTCGTGAGGCAGGGTGTCTGTTGCTCTGAGACAATAGTGATTAAAGAATTCAACAATTAAAATGGGAAAGAGTTTGTCATCAATTTTAATTTTATGTTGTGTGAATTAATATTTCCTTTTATAATGCAATAGTCTGCCGTTTCTCATGCAGGCCCAGTCCTTGCTTCCACAGTGTATGTAATTAGTTTACATTACTCTACAGAAATGAATTGTCGCTGGTGATCTCGTCTCTTGCTAACAAATCACTCCTGTTGGGGATTCATTGAGTTTTAACTACAGCAATCTATGAAATTGTCCTTAATGATATGTATCAAACTAATTAATTAAATATATGCATATATACATTGCATATGTATACATGGACACATATGTGTATATATGTATATGTCTATACTATATATACGTACATATATATGTATATATACATACGTGTGTGTGTGTGTGTGTGTGTGTGTATGTGTGTGTGTTTATCCTACTTCCTAGCCTACGAAGCATACTATAGAAGCCTAGTGTTGGGGTGGTCGCTGAGTTCTTCTGCTTCATATGAAGTATTAATGTTCTCAGGTACAATTCTTATTACCTACACCCCCCACCTACCCAACCAGGCCATTAAACAATACAGAAGGACAGTGAGAAGAAACTTGAGGCTCCTCCGGGAAGCTAACAAGATAAATCTACTCACCGCAATGTGTACCTTCTCTTCTGAATCGTGATATCAACATGAAATATGCACAAAAGAGAAAATTTCTGTCAAGATCTAATTGAGAATACCAGTGTATTAGGCTAGTTGGCTATTGCTGTGATGAAATGCCGGACGACTTAGGAGGAAGTCTTGCGTATTTTGGTTTATAGATTTGCAGGGGTTATGTTGTTTCTGAGCTGTGGGAAAGAAGAGCATCATGGGTACCCATCGAGTACAGCAAAACTGCTCACCTCACAGCATCAAGGAGCATCAAGGGCATCAGCCAGAAAGCCAGGACAAAACAAAGCCTTCCAGGGCATCCCAGTGACCATCTTCTTCCAGTCTCCCTACCTGGTAGACTTGGGACTGCCTCTGGAGAGAGGCAACCATGGGAATGAAGCTTTAAGCAGAGACACTGAAGATTCAGGCCACCTACCAACACACTTTCATCACGGGAAAGTAGCTGGATCAAGTGTCTCCTTAGGCTCGATCATGGAACCTGTAAAGAGAAGCAGAACTAACCATGCCTGAGGACCCTGAGGCCTGGCCAGGACCTGAGACCTTTCCCAGAAGCATGTTCCCTGATGTTTAGAGAGAGGTTGCTCACTTATGGGTTAGAGTTACTATCATCCAATAACTCATTTTATTGAAAATACAGGTTTTTTTTTTCATTTTCTAGTCTTTAATTTTAAGCAGTTCAGTTCCAAAGGATGCAACTTGGACCCAATTGGAGTTGCTCGAGGCAGGATACAGACAAAACAGATAATTTTAAACCAATAAGTGATTCTTGCAGAAAACGAAAGGATGAAGTCCAACAATTCCTTATACATCTTGGAAACAAGTGGATTAAGTAGAGAAGATAACATGATGGTGCACACTGTAACCTCAGTTCTCGGGAGGATGAGGCAGGAGACGTTCCCGGAGCTTGAGGCTAGCCTGGGCTAGAGAGAGATTCGGTCTACAAACAAACTCAGATAAAATAACAACAACAACAAAAAAACCACCCCCACCCCTCCCCACCCCCACCCCGATCCTGCTGTTGCTCAAGTGTAGGCAGGCGACTCATCCACTGGGGATAAGGAAAGTGCATGGAAGGTGAAAGCACTTCTGTACCAACAGTCTTGCACTGAAGGTGGGCAGCGTCGTCAGGAAGACGACTAGGAGATGTCTCCAAGTTGGCATGGACAAGGATTCATCCCTGCCCAAGCTGGTTTCAGGGTAGACCCACTACCTGGAGAAAACTTCCAGAGAGAATGCCAAGCAGCCCCTCCCACTGGCAAGAACAAAATTATTCCCCAGAAATACAGTTTTTTAAACAGTATATTCTGACCATGGTTTCCCCTCTGCCATCTCCTCCTAGATCCCACTCCCCCTTCTCCCTCCTACTCCCACTCCAGGCCTTCTTTCCCTCTCTTTAGGAAACAAACAAGCAAACAAACAAATGGAGAAAAAGAAAAACAAAGAAAGACCGTGAGAAGCACATAGACACGTAGAAACACAGGCACACACATGCACATACATGCACACACACACATGCAGACAGACACACACATACAGAAAACCCATAAAACACAGAATCAGAAACTGTAACAAATAAGCAAATGACCAGTAAAGTAAAAGATACCTAGAAAAAAGCATTATAAGACAAGACAAGACAAAACACCTCCAGAGACTTGAGAGATGGCTCAGTGGTTAAGAGCGCTGGAGGACCTGAGTTCAATTCCCAGTACCCATATGGCACCTCACCACTGTCTATAACTCCAGTTCCAGAGGCTCCAATAACCACAGATAGACATGCAGGCAAAACACCAATACACATGAAATAAAAGTAAAATAAATAAAATTAAAAAAAAAAACCTCCGAAAATGCCATTGAGTTCATTTGAGTTGGCTGTCTATCTACTGCTGGGCATGGGGCCTACCATTAATTGTGGTTAATACACCCAGTGAGACTCCATTGGAGAAACCTAATGTTTCCTTTGCAAGTGGCTGTCTATTGGAGATAGCTTCTTAGTTAAAGGTGGAAGCCTATGCCTACTTCTGCTCTCAGCTCTGGGACCTCTCATCTACTTGAACCTGTACAGGCCCTATGCATGATGCCACAGCCTCTGAGTTCATATGTCACCAACCCTGTGGTGTCTTGAAAGCACATATAGATTCCTTAGTGTCTTCATTCCTTCTAGATCTTACTATCTCTCAGTATCCTCCTCAGCAAATTTCCCTGAGCCCGGAGGGGAAGATTTGATGGAGGCATCCCATGTAGAATTGGGTGTTCCAAGGTCTCTCACTCTCTCCACGATGTCCAGTTCCAGCTCTCTGCATTTGCTCCATCTGTTGTATCCAAAGCTTCTCTGATACCATCATCCAATAATGCTTAAGGACAAAGTAACAGTCTGAACAGCTCTAGGGACAGGGCATTAGCACAGCCTGCTGAGAGTCCTAAAGCCAAGTTGTAAGCAGAGCTGAACAGATCACATGGATTTACAGAGACCTGGAGCAGGGAGGTGGGGGTGGAGCTACTGCCTAGTAGGAGGAGTTCAAGCCTGATTCTCCACAACTGAAGGACATAATGTAAGGACACAACTATCAATTATTGGTTAGTGTCACATCTGTGATTTTAGGTGGAATGTGGGCAGCACATCCATCAGTGAGCCAACATAACATTACCTTCCAGTCATCATGTCTCATGTGACAAGAAGTCAAGATTTGTTATTAACATATCTTGAATATTTTGTCAGAGCACAATCTTTGTGACTGCTGATGAGAACCCTACTTGTTATTGTCAGATTTTTTTGTTGTTGTTTCTTTCTTTAAAAATCTACTTGCATGCTATTTCTTCTATAGATCATGTATTTGAACCAGAAGCTCCAGTGTAAGGTTCTCTTTTAAAATAAAATAGATAGTGAGTTTACTTAAAGAAACACACTAAGTAACTACAAAATTAGAATGTAAGCAGTCATAGTTGTTTAAAGAAAAAAATAAGTGCCTGGACATAGTGTGCTCACCTGTAATGCTAGCAGAAGGGAAACTGAGGCAGGATGACTACAGAGTTGGAAACTGAGTCCCATAAGCAGACAAGCAAACCACTGAGGGTGCCGTGCACATGACTGAAAGGCAGGGGCCAAAAGCATCCGAGATCAGCACTGAACTCACTTGAACCTCAAGGCAAGAGGGATAGGAACATTGATTGGTAGGATGGCAGGCAGAAGACTGGCAGAATCATCCTGCCTGGGGGAAGGGGGGCGGGCATGAGCATCACCAAACCACATGCTCTTGAGGCTGGTGGTCCTGGGGACAAAGTCATGAGCAATGAGTTGGTGTGTGCCACTTAGAGGCCTTGACACATCACACGTGCTCAGACGCTTGCCTCATCTCTCACAGGCCTGAGGTACTGACATCCAAAAGCTAGAGTTCAGAGGCAAGAACGTGCTCCAGCAGAAAACGGGAGATGTATTGGATGGACAATCAGAGTAGCTAAGAATGTCTGATTCCGTGGTTGTACCTCCAGGCCGCAACACATTAGGGCAAGTGACTGGCAGTCTTAGTCAGCACAAGAGAGGATTTTTGATGTATAAGATGCTAGGCAGAAATAGCAATAGATGGGTACTACTACACATGGGTAAGATTTCAAGGAACAGAGACAGTCAAAAAAAATCTCTTGGGAGCTTTTATCTCAAACTGGTGCCTACCCTAGATCTCCCACTTAAGGTTCAAAGCCTCCTGCTCCTTGGATCAATGAACGTTCCCCAAAACTTGCTTTGACTGTTTGTAGATCAACTGACTATTTAGGAAATGCATGCGCTATAACAGCCTGGTACCACATGGGGCATCATGGAGCCATTACAAACCCTAACTTCTGGGGATCACTCCAGAGAGATGTTCTTTAAGGAGAAAAAAAATCTTATTAAGAAAGTCTTTAGCAAAGCATGCTGGTAGCTTTGGACTGCCTATGGTAGGTAGATTGGTTGCATTTAAGGGGGATCAGGAACTGGGGATGAGTGAATTTGCAGCTCCCAGAGAAAAGGAGGAAAGTCTTGGCTATACAGAGGGACTTAGTTGTTTAAAATGAATTACTTTCCCTTTTCTGTCATCTCAAACTTGAGCAAAGTCTACCTTAATAAAGGTGTGTGTGTGTGTGTGTGTGTGTGTGTGTGTTGGCATGGAACTGGGAATTACAATGGGATTGGTTCTACCTTTAAGTCTAGGAGTATAGAGTGCAAGAACCCATGTGGTTATGGAAGCAGACAGTCTCAGAAGCTTTGGTGGGAGGACAGTGCTCTGTAGAGTGAGCAGGTAGACAGGTAGAGCCATCTTGTTGTGTTTTATAACATGGCAGTAAAATAAGAAAGGAGGGAGCTTGTCAGCGGACCTGGCCATGGTGTTCCCCTGAAGAATCACCACCATGCAACAGGCTGAGTACAAAAGGAGGTTTATTGGGGAAGGGAAGGGGACCTGGAAAAGGGATAGAGGCAGAGAAAGGATGGGGACAAAGAAGGAGAGGAGAAAAGAAAATGTCAGCCAGGAGGAGAGAGAGAGAGAGAGAGAGAGAGAGAGAGAGAGAGAGAGAGAGAGAGAGAGAGAGAGAGAGAGAAAGAATAGGAGATAGAAAGAGAGATTGGGTAGCCAAGCAGTCTTTCACATATGCCTGATCACGCAAGCTGTTGCTAGGTAGCTGTTGGGCAGAGCCTAGTGGAACTGTCTATGAGCCAATACATCTCATTCAGTTCTTCAGGGCTTCAAGCCTTGAGTCAACATCTACTGGAGTTTCAGAAAACAATGAACATAACCAAAAAAAGATCAAGTTTCTAATTGTCTTCGGATAAGAAGTAGGGCTTTCAGATACTCCAAGTCCAAACTACACTTTGTATTCAGACTTGCAACCCAGAGATACAAGAGACATCTGGGTTTGAGTCCCCATTGACCTGGAAATTAGAGATATGAGTTGCTGACATGAGGTGGTTAAATTGGAAAGGTAATAACTCTTAGATATCCCCACTCCAGTGTGTGTGTGTGTGTGTGTGTGTGTGTGTGTGTGTGTGTGTGTGTGAAGAGGGTGGACCAGGCCAGAGCATCATTTGTTGACCACACAAATTTCCCTTTGTTTGACAATGCAAAGCTGTAGTGGATAAAAAAGTGTCAAAAAGCAGCCTTTAGCTCAGCAGCGCTAAAACAGTACTCGTTGTCAAAGCCAGAGCTGAACTCCTTATTTTCTTCGTGCATAAGTCCTTCAAGTATAGTGACCCTGGGAATTCCCCCTCCTTATTCTGTTACTCCAATTCTGCACGATGGGATTTCTCTTATCGGGGTGGGGGTCATTCTCACCTCAGGCTCTAGGTCTCATTAGCTCACTAGTGTTTTCAAAGATAGGGTACACATGACTAAAAGAATAGCAGGCACTATGTCCACCCATAAGGATGCTTCAATAGTCCCAAGGTTGCTCCCCACCTTTCCCATATCATCTCTGGCCATCCCCCACCTTGATGGCAGAAAAATGCTTGGGACTGGAGACCCCTGACTGGCTTCTCTCGAATGCAGACTGCTTCAGCTTTACAAGAGACAGACTCTCAGTTAGTTTAGTGTCTCAGTTGGCCCTTGGAAAACCATCTCTCCTGTGGTGTTTCAGTCTTATCAGCTTTCCCTGGAGGCTGCTAGTCAAACCTGTTGGGAACCCAAAAGAGAAGGGAATGTGGCCTTTGCTACAAGGACAGGAGAGCTGTCAAGCAGAAAGGCCATCTTCCAGCTATTACCCCAGGCTCATTAATTCTCCATCAAGGTTTTCACATTACTACCCCTTCAAGGAGCTCTCCCAGGTATCCCTTTCCAGACACTTCCCTAGTTTTCTGCCCTCTCCACCTCCAATATTAACACACAATACCACACACACACACACACACACACACACACACACAACATATAGGTTGTTTTATATATATGTTGGTATGTATATGAATATTTATGTGTATGTATATATGTATATTCCACTGATCTAACTTGATTGCCTGATGCCCACTAAAGCATGTGTTCCATAAGACTTGTGTGTGCTTTGTGTACTACTGTCCCTCTGGCACCATGATCACAAGCACAGAAAGACTTGTGTCACATTGGGCAGAGGTACCAAAGCCTCAGTGAGAAAACATAAGTAGAAACTATTTGAGTAGAAGCAGACAGCGGTATTTTGGCTTTACAAAGATCTGAGATGAGCAGATATTAGGACCAGGATTATAGCTTGGGCTTAACTGCCTATAGTTCATCAGCCCACAGTCCTTTGTCAACTTCCTTGTTACAAACTCTGCCTTTTGGGAACTCCATTTCTCCCTCCAGAGACTGCAAAACGTATTTAGTCCTGGGTTAGGTTCACTTCTTCCTAGGAAAGAAGCATCTGGATCTTGTGAAAGATGAGTTCCATATGCCCAAATATCTTAAGAACATTGTGGGTGGAATGGCATTTGGGGATCGTTGAGCACATTTGTCATTAGACTTTCTATGGGAATCTTGCCTGGCTTCCCTTAGTGTCTCTCTGCTGTCTGTTTGCAGAGTGGAAGGAGGGAGCTGCCTCCCATGTTCCCACTGGTAGAAGCTAATCTTTTGCTTCACATGGGTTAATAGGGCAAAGTTGACTCACCCCCAGAAATGGGCTCAATTCAATCTTGTTTCCTTCTCCCTTTGATTTCTCCATTTCCTATTTCACTTCCTCTGACAAATTTCTCTTTCCATTCCCAGGGCAAACAACTCTCAACATGGCATTTGTCCATTTTCCAATCATTTCCCTGGAGGTTGAACTCATGTGGTCACCATTCACCATCTATATAGATATTCTAATAAAGAACCAGGGCTGAGAATACTTGGCCTGGGTCAACTTGATCCCCATGCATGGAAACTTGGCAGTATCCAGGATATCTATGAAGTCCCTGTATCCTCTAAAGGAATGTAGCTTGACCCTAAAGTAGACCAGACTGGCCTCGAACTTAGGGCTCAGGAATCTGCCTGCCTCTTCCTTCCAAGTGCTGAGATTAAAGGTGTTTGCCACCATGCCAAGCCATCTTTTATTCCCATTGGTGTTGGGTTTTGCTTTTTCCTTAATGAGCTCATAGCCAGGATCCAAATCTTCCACTGAAAAGAAATGAAGCGACAAAATGTTCTGGAAAGTTCTGTGTTCTATTTTGACATCCAAGTCTCTATGTGAAATGGTTCCTGACCTAATCATATTAGTAAAACTGGCAAGATTAAAAGAGCCATAAACACCAGGCTCAGTGTTTCAACATCCATTAAAATCTATACGGCAGCTCCCAGAATATTTAATAGGCTTAGATGATGACTGACTGTGAATCCATCCATCTCAGTCAAGTTGGGTTATTAAGACACACATGCTAAGTGATTTGTCCTGTGTTTACTCTGTGCTGGAAAATGGTATCTTACTTTGGAAAAAAAAAGGAGGGGAATGTAGACTGGTCCTTTGTTGGAAGAAATGGGAGTCAGGATCCAGCCCCACCTCCAGTTCCATACAAGCTTCATCCTTCCTCACAAGCAAACTGCTTAACCCTCAGAGACTCCACTCTCCATTTAAAAAATTAATAATGTTGTTCAAGTGATCTCCAGAGTCTGCCAATCTCCCCTTTCAGAGACAGGTGGATAGAGTTAGGGATTAAGAATGTACAGGGCTCATGGTATGAGCCTGGCTCTATCACTAAGTAGATGCATAGTAAGTTGTATCTCATCTCCATCTGTAACTTGGGAGGAGGCATTAGTTGAAGGCTAAAGTAAGGCAGTCCATGTCAATCGTGGTATACAGTGAACTTGCTGGCTAATTTCAATTCTCAGTGTAACCTATGCACAGGTCTCCTTCTTGTAGTTAGAAGGTCATGCTTCACATGAATTATTTAATTTAGTCTTCATAATTGTCTTAAAGGGCTGAAGGAATTACTCTGTATTTAACGATGAAAAAGTGAGACACCGAGACGTTGGTTTACCCAGAGTCACACAGACTTGGTTCTGGACTTCTTTACCCAACCTGTTAGGGTTGGTGCCCATCACCTCTTAGGGATTCTAAATACAGATGCAAGTATTCACTCTCCAGACTGCTTTTCCTTGTATAGATAAAAGAATTTGGGGTGTCTTACCAGCTTCCCTGATGGATAGAACTCAAAAATTGAAGCCATGTATGTAACTGTTTCCTCTCTTTGATTGATTTAGTCAGCCTAGGAAAAGCTTTGCTTATCATTACTGTTATTTTTATTTGCTGAGACTATGACCCAACAACATCCCCACTGTGTGACATCCTTTGGGGAGAAGCAAACAAAAATGTATAAGCATCCAAAGAGAGCATAAGCAACAGACATTTTTTCACCCAAGTCTAATCATTCAGTCAGTGAGTAGCTTCTTGGGCACAAGGAATTCAAAGGCAGCTCTATCATGCCAAGGCATGAATGGCCAAGTGCAAAAGATAAGTCTCTGAGCCTCCTACTCAGCCTGCAGGCAGCTCCTCTACAGAGCCTTCTCTTGATGGTTAGTGTTTGCTGCTTATGAGACTTGTGGAAGGGTCTTGTGAATCTTGTCACTTCTTAATCTTCCTGAGTCATATTCTATTGACATTTTGGGCCAGGCAATGCTTTGTTATAGAGTTGATTCAAACATCTTTGCTTCTGGTTGAATGTGTAGCAGCATCCCAGGAGATGCCAGTGTCAAACTCTACTCTCTACATCCCTGTCACAATTGTGACAGTAAAATATATATATCCAGACATGACCAAGGGTCCCCAGCATCAAAATAATAGTAATAATAACAACAATAATAGCAACAATGATAATAACAATAATAATAATTTTTAAAATTGAGAACCATTGGGCAAATAGACTTGAAGCGAAGGTTGCCCCCTGCCCCCCCCGCCCCCCCCCCGTTCCTTATTACCTACTTTAGCTCAGAGATTCTGGAGTTATTTTGGTTTTCCTAAATAATTATTTGACTCAGCAACAAGCTAATAGAAAAAAAAAACCACTTGTCATTTTGAGATGCTTTTAGTCTAAAGACAAATTTTCCTGGACAGAAATCAATGCTTTCATTTCCTCAGTGGCTAGGATTAAGCTGTTTTCTTTGAGATGCGTAGGCAGCCATTTTGAAAATGGCTTCCCACCTTCCAATGGGACCAGTGCCCTCTGCTGGAGAGCTCACTTGCACCGCCTCAGATTAAGTTAGGTGAAATGGCCTGAAAAATACAATGAACAGCAGAAGCTGTTTAGAATAAAGCTCAATGAAACAATCCAATTAGTAAGAAATCGGCAATGGCTTTCAGTTCTCAGGCGCTGATGCCATATGCTTTCTGGTTTCTTACAAGAATGTGTCGTTGATGATGTTCCTTTCACACCCTCTTTCCATAAGTCAGCTTCTTATACCGGCAATAACCACATCAGCAAACCCTTGTGAAGTGCTTTCTCCATGTTACTCACGTAGCAATTACTCTATCATATCTACGGTGCCTCCATGTGCTTTGGCAATAGGTCTCGGACAGAGTTCCTTATTCCTTACACGTGAGGGAACTGATGTGTAACTCACAGGGGGCTGCTAGAAGAAGCCAACTGACCAAGCAGGGCCAGCGGTCAGCAGGAGAGGAAAACCTCCAAATCCTGTGCCCTGGGATTCCCTGGGCTGCCTCTTGGATTTCAATGAGGGAGCTCCCATACCTCAACATGCCTCATATCGATCTAAGGAGGCAGTATGCAGACATGCAGTGACATTTTGAATTTCCCCTCATTTATTTCAACCCTATTTTTCATCAAAGTATCATTTTTTAGCTCCCGAAACTCCAGGAAGATTAAGTTGCTTTTCGCCAAATGTGGGCTCCCTCTCTCCAGACTGCGGAATTCTAAACACGGCCTGGTTGCCTAAGCCGACTCTTACCCGTGAACATGAAGCTCTCTAAAAATATTATATCCAAACAACATCCATGTGCATCAGACTCTATCACGATCTACCCGAGACACTGTAATTTATGGCCTTTCTTATTACTTTAAAAGCCTGGGATTCTTGTAGAATATGGTTTAGTGGGTCAAACATTCCCTCTCTTCTCATTTATCAGGCTTTTGATCTTAGTCAGTCCTGATGGTTGGCATGCCTGGCCCACAGCCCTGTGCTGGGAGATCACACACAACAGGCCTCCTTCCGTTTTAAAATCTTGAGGGGACGCTGCCGCTCCAGCCCTGTCTGGGTTAGCAGAGGATGTATTGAGTTCCCGCGGTCCCCGCTGCCCCTTTGTCTATTATTATTTTATAGTTTTGTTCTGCATTCCTTCCACTCAACCTCCAGTCCATAGAAGCCTGTTTCTTTATTGGTTGCATATGTCTGCACCCTTTTACCCCAGCAGGGAAAGACAAAATATTCTGGAGGGCTTGGAGGCCTGGGATGGACAGCTAATCCACCCCCAGCTTGAACTAATCGTCGGCCGATGTGCTATTGTAGCGGGCCCTGTTCTGGGCAGCTGAGCGGTGGGGTTTCAATTTGTAGGAGCATAAACAGATACTAAAGTTAGAAGAACGGGCTGGGTCATTTGTTAGCAGAGTTCAGATCAAATTATCACAGCGGTCCCCTGCTGACAGGCTGAACAATTACCTCCTTTTTTCTTGATCTTTAAATGTTTTCTGTTTCACTTAAGCCTCAGTAAATAGTTTACTTCTCGTGGGCTTCATTTATTGACACAGAGGGGCCTGATTTATTTAATTTTGTTTCTCTGCCGCCTTCCCAGAAAGAAGTTGTAATGTTTTGTTGAAATCTCTCCCCAATGATAGGTTTATCGCGGCAGCCGAGGAAGCGGGTTAATGACGTGACTATAAATTATCTGGCTTTTTAATGAGAGGTTGAGATGCCCAGATTCTAAAGCCAATTTTGAAAGCTTTAAACCAGAAAGCCAACCCTCTGAGGCTGGGAAAGGTTGACATCCCCGGTCAGAAACTGGTCTAAAAAAGATCGCTGAGCACTGCGGATCTGAATCAGTAATTGGATTATTCCCGACCCAAGAATGGGATTCTTCTTTGAAGAGAACGTGGAATATATTGTGTCTGTGATGTTTGTCCTCGCCGCTGTGGATACATTGATGTTCCTGGATTCACCGGAATTAACACCAACGTTGGTTTTCACTCTTGCCCTTCCCCCACCTTCAACCCTTGACTTTCTCTCTCCCATAGTTACATTTGTCTGCTTCTTACAGTCCTACTGGGACGGATTTATCATCATTTGCTAACATATCTGTCTCAAAATCTCAGCTTTGATCAGCTTGTATTTTATAACTTACATCTGTTCTACATTTAACCTTTTGTAATGCTGTTTTTCAAAAATATTACCTGATCTAACAGAAGAAGTACACTGGAGAAGGAGTTCTGGAGCGTACATTTCCTTTTAAAATCTCACCAAACATACCTGACTCCTCGAGCACAGTTTTATTACTCTTCCAGAGTCGTCCTTTCATTAAATGTATAAATCCATCGTTTGCCCCGCTTTGCGATGGGACCTCTGGAGATGCACGGCTTCACACCCTGTATCTGCTCCTGAGCTGCTGTTCTGACCCTCGCTCTGCCTGGAATGCTCCTAGGTCAGGCTTGGTCCCAGGTCTCCTGAGGCCCATGGCTGGAACCAGAGCTGGCCCTCCTGTCCCTTTGGCCTGTCCCAGAGGGAACCAAAGGTCCTTTCTACAGGTTCCAACTTCCAGCACATTTGGATTCAATTTCATTGCTTATTTTATTTTAATAAAGTTAATTTATTTTAACCAATGAATCATGAAGTTTTGAGACACCCAAAAAGGTACTAAAATTATATAATAAATACTCATTTCATCTGTCACCCAGTTTAAGAAATAAAATATTACAAGCCACAGCAGGAGGCCCCTTTGATAAAGCACCTTCCCACCTTCCCTCAGAAAAAGTCCCCCGAATTGAGTTGCCCAATTCCAAGTATTTTTCTATACTCTACTAATGAATACAGGCTGACCCTTAGAAGCCTAGATTTTGCATCTGCAGACTTAGTGAAAAATAGTCAGAGAAAAGTTGTGCCTGTTCTAAACGTAGACAGACTTTTATTTTCTTATCGTTATTTAAGCAACTCAGCCTTAGAGCATCAACATGATGCTTGCCTTAGATATCCCACGTGATGGGTGTGAGGTCTTGCACAGGATCTATGCAGATGCCGGACCACTTTATCTGAGCATCCGCAGATTGGGGTATCCTCCGAAGGTCCTGGAACCAATCTCTCACGGGATCAGAGGGATGACTGTCCCATCGTGTGATCGACATTTACATTATTTCCAATTTGATGCTCTCATAGCAATACTTCATGAGAATCCCCGTGGGTCTCCTGGGACACGTGTGTGAGAGGTATTCTAGGGCACTTTATGGAGAGGGGTGCTTTATTTCCCAGGATGTGCATGTCTCAGTCTTACTGGATACCCTTCCCTAGTTTGTTTTTTTCAGAAGTGACTACACCGTTTTACACTCTCACCAATATTTGATATGACTGTTGCCAACTGGTGGGAATGTAATGCTATCTCATAGCGACACCAATTTGCATTTATTTGCTTACTAACAAGGTTGAAAGAGATGATATAAAGCAATGTTGCCTATCGCAGTGTCTGGTACATGGTAATAGTGGTTATTATGATGGTTATTTTGGACAGCAATCTGGCTTGATAATCAAAGCAGGCGCTGCCTCGGTTTTATAGATGAGGGATACACAACTGAAGGGAGATAGTACACAAGCAAGATTCACTGTAACGGTGGCAGTGGACAACAGCCCATAGCTCATAATACCCCCATAGCCATCCTCATTGTAGAAAGAGCTGGGCACCGGGGTTAGGAGCGCCATCTTGAGTATGGTTTCCCATCTATTCCAATTACGTTCATACCTCCTCTGGGACTTGACACAACCCAGGAATGTGAAAGTCCATGATCAGGCTCTCCGTTTTGGAAAAGGCTTTTCTAAAGAACAGCTAGTCAATGGGTGCCCTGACCTGCAGATGGTTCTCTACAGAGACAATTTTGAACGGAGCTGGGTATTCCTCCTTTCCAACCTCTTTTGTCTCCTATAGAGTATGTCTGGGCATACAGACTTCTCGCCAACCTTGAAGGGCTAACATTAAGTCCTTCTTCTTGCTGTCCACAAAGTACTTGAAGGGACACTGAGTGTCATTTTGATGGCTGATGGTAATGCCATTGAGAATGTCACTGGTAAGGAAGAGACAGGAAGCCATATGTTCTGCTCCTTTCATAAGCAAAGCTTCACACAAACGTTTTAAGTACACTCTTGGTTGTATGTTGAACCCATAACTCTACAGAGCACACAGCATTGCCTTCATTTACAACACCAAGAAGAGGGTTAAGAACATAAGTAGGCTAGGCAAAAGCCAGTTTGAGAAAATCGAGATACAAGATATTCTGTTTGCCCTTAAATGTTTCTATTTTCCAGTTTTCTCTCTTCTTTAATATTATTCTTTTTATGTGCATGTGTGTGCATGTGGGTATTTGTGCATTTGTGTGCAGGGGCACAGCTAGGCTAGTAGAGGGTGTCTGATCCTTTTGAAGCTAGAGTACAGGTGATTGTGAGCCACCTAGCCAGGGTGCTGGGAACCAAACTCTGACCCTCTGTAAGATCAGCAGGCACTCTTACCGGCAACCTAACTTTTCAGCCCTATGTCTCCTTTCTTTAAACAACTGAATGAATTTTCTTTCCTGTCATTCACGTGGTCTGTCAACTAGTCTCCTGTAAACTAGCCCCATAGTGCAGACAAGTGAGTGAAGCCCTGTGTCTGGACCCACCTCCTTTAAGAGTAGCTCTTGCCTTGGAACTGTATGGGCAGTCAGGTGATGACCCCAGCTCTGTGTCTTAGCATTGACACTGTACCCAATGCCCCTTTCAGATTTAATTTTCAAAAGGCATGCATGAGGGTAGGAGTCCCAAATATACCTCTCTTGGTAAAGCAAAAAGAAATTTTTCTCTCTGTCTCTGTCTCTCTCTCTCTCTCTCTCTGTCTTTCTGTCTTTCTCTCTGTCTCTCTGTCTCTGTCTCTCTCTGTCTGTCTCTCTCTGTCTCTCTGCCTCTCTCTCTGTCTCTCTCTTTCTTTCTCTCTGTCTCTGTCTCTCTCTGTCTGTCTCTCTCTGTCTCTCTCTGTCTTTCTTTCTCTCTGTCTCTCTGTCTCTCTCTCTGCCCCTCTCTCTCTCTCTCTCTCTCTCTCTCTCTCTCTGTGTGTCTCCTCTCTCTCTCTCTCCAAAACACCCTTTGAAACACGCAGAAGCCCATTGAAGATTAAGACCACAAACAAGCCTAAACCACATCGTAAGGGCATTCACAAAGCCACAGGTGTAGGCAGGTCAAAGTGGTATCTTGTTCTCCTAAATATTTCAACAGATAAACACTCTCTCGATTGTGCTATCCGTTCGAAAAAATGACTTTGAACTTTCCGCCAGCATCTCCCACTTGGGTCTTTTGAAACCTATGGAGGGGCCAGCCCGGCAGATAAGGGGTCTGAGTGGTCTCGGCTGCTGACCAAAGCCTTTCATCTCACCTGGGCTGTGTGTGTACACAGCCGTTTGCTTAGCCTGAGGACCTTTCTAAAATCCTCCCATTTGTTAGCCGCTAACACCTGATCTGCAAATAAGCCAGGGAAAAACGCAGCTCTCAGCACAACGAGGCCACTTCACCTCCCCGCTCCTCACTGCTCCCCAGCTCTCTGAGTCACCTCTTCCTTTCTCTACATTCCTCCTTCCTGCCCCCTCGCCCCCCCCCACTCCACCTCAGCCCCTCCCTTCAGCCACTTGGAAATCATTTTAAAATAGAATAGTTTAGCTGTATTTCATGTGGTCCAGAAAAGAACCCAACTCCTGATACATGCTTGTAAGCCAAGCACTTGGGAGGTAGAGGCAGGAGGATCAGCAGTTCAAAGCTATCCTAAGTTACGTAAGAAGTTTTGAGGCCAGCCTGGGCTACATAAAATCCTGTCAAAATAAAAGAAAAAGGAAAAGGAAAAAGGAAAGAGAAGTAAGAAGTAAGGTAGAGAACACAGCAACACAGCATACCTGGAATTGAACTCTAGTGGAGTGCATCCTGGTGGTGTGATCTTAGACCATTATGCCTCTCTGTGGCTCAGTTTTCTCACCGGTAAAATGGGACATCAGGAAAGCATTGTGAGGATTACGTGTAGTACATAGATGAAGAACCTGAAATTATATTTGGCCATGTGGGTACATACAAAGTCATGTAAAGAATCCCTAGGATTCACATGCAGGAAGCCCTGAGGACAGTTTTGGGGCAGTTACCAATGACTGCTGAATGATTTGGACTCCACCATGTGGACCAACATCCTGTGACAAGTACAGTGTCCTTTGCAGACAGGGTCTCTCACAGTTGCATCTAATTATCTGATTATACAGAGATGGGAACGGAAGTGCACACTGGAGGAGTACGTGGCCAAGATTAGAAATGAGGAATATGGAAGGCCCTGCTAACATATGATTTCAGGTTCTTCATCTATGTACTACATGTAATCCTCACAATGCTTTCCTGATGTCCCATTTTACTGGTGAGAAAACTGAGTCACAGAGAGGCATAATGGTCTAAGATCACACCACCAGGATGCATTCCACTAGAGTTCAATTCCAGGTATGCTGTGTTGCTGTGTTCATTTGGTCATGGTGTCATAGCCTCGGTTCGTTCTCTACCACAGGACACGAGGAAACTGAGAGAAATAGATATGTCTGAGGCCTCTGCTAGCCAACACCTCCTGAGGAAATATCACTAGCTGTGATGGTTTGTATATGCTTGGTCCAGGGAGTGGCACTATTAGGAGACGTAGCCTTGTTGGAGTAGGTGTGTCACTGAGACTTTAAGACCCTCATTCTAGCTGCCTGGAAGCCAGTATCCTGCTAGCTGCCTTCAGATGAGGATGTAGAACTCTCATCTTCTCCTGTACCATTCCTGCCTGGATGCTGCCATGTTCCTGCCTTGATAATGCACTGAACCTCTGAACCTGTAAGCCAGCCCCAATTAGATGTTGTCCTTATAAGAGTTGCTTTGGTCATGGTGTCTGCTCACAGCAGTAAAACCCTACCTAAGACACTAGCTAAGATTCTCTCCTTGCGAGTGGCTGGTTTGTCCCCTAACTTGGTTTCTGTTTGTTTTTCAAATGGCAGATAGAACAGCACAACTAACCAGGCAGCCATGTTGGCTTTGGGGATGAGCATGCATCCTAGGCAAGGTGGTGAATGTTTGAAATTCTCATAAGGTGGTGTTTCCATCTGGGGAAGTTGCCAGGAAGTGAAGCGATGTCCCATGGCTGCTGAGGCAGGGGGCAGGGGTGGAGCTGTTTGTGGTCTGGGCTATGCTTCATCATGATCTGGTTTACAGCAGCCCTTTTTTGTTTGGTTTGGTTTGGTTTGTTTTCTGGCAGTTTTAAGTCACAGAGACACACATCTAAGCAAATCAACTTATAGAATGGGTTGACTTGGGTTCAGTTTTCCAAAGTTCTGGCCTGTGGTCCCTTGGCTCCTTTATTCTGGGACAGTGAATGATAAAATGGAGCATCATGGGAGAGAAGGAGCCATCGGAAAGGCCTGACAGACAAGGTACACTTTCATTCCAGTGATCTGTGTCCTCCCAACCAGTCTCCCTATAAGTCTATAAGTCTATTCAGCTATAAATCTATCAATAGTTGATTAATCCAGAGTCTTTATGATCCAATCACTTTTCCAAAGCCGGAAGCCAAGCCCTTAAGTCGTGATTTTAGGGGGGACATTTCACACACAAGCCACAACAGCTCCTCCTGAATGATGATGACATGCCAGAACCATTTTGGTACATTTGGCTGGCATGTAAGATTGGGTCTGATTACTATCCATTGTCTGCATATGGGGGAAAATGACACCATGAGAAGTTGGTTTACTGAAATGTCCCTCAGAGGCTCACAATTTGAATACTTGCTCCTCCCTGGTATCTCTATTTTGGAGGGTTGTGGTGGAACCTTGCTGGCCAGAGGTAGGTCATTATGGGTTGTATAGCTCCTGTGGCACTCTCTCTGCTCCCTGGGCTGCCGTGATAAATGTAAACAGCTTCTACTACGCATTCCCATTCCCATGAACACACATCTACATAAAGACCTTTTGAAATTTATTTTTATTTTTAATTATGTTTTGTGTGTGTTTGGGGTTGGGGATGCATCTACGTGAACTCAGGTGCTAGCGTTAGTTCATCTTGAAGCTGGAGTTAACAGACAACTGTAAACAAAGCATGTCCCGAAGGCCTGCCCAAAGCCACAAACAGCAACCAAAGAAAGCTATATTCTCATACTTTTAAAAAGTGCCATTAGGGACCTGGAGAGATGGCTCAGTGGTTAAAAACATTGACTGCTCTTCCAAAGGTCCTGAGTTCAATTCCCAGCAACCACATGGTGGCTCACAACCATCTGTTGTGTTATCTGATGCCCTCTTCTGATGTGTCCGAAAATCACAACAGTGTATATGCGTGTGTGTGTGTGTGTGTGTGTGTGTGTGTGTGTGTATAAAATAAACAAATAAATCTCTCTTTTAAAAAGGTGCCATTAGTTGCCTCCATGTATAAATTAAGATTTATATTGAACTCTAAACTTAGGATCAAAAGTGTCAAATTGGAATATTTGGCAATGTCCATATGAATTGCCTCTGAGTGACAACTGCCTGGGGCCTAAGTGGCATCTGTCCTTTAGGAAAGACGAGTACATTCCATGTCTCCATGGACCCACTCCTCCTTATTGTCTGGTCACTCACTGACCGACCTTTCTGGTCCTTAGATGTTGGGGTCTAAGATGTCCGCCCTTACTCTGGTGATGCTCTCAGTCCTGATATGATCTTGTCCTTTTAGAGTGTCATGACAACACACTTTGTAGTCTTAGTTGGTGGAGATGAAGGCAATGCTGGCCATTAGCATGAGTAACAGGGCGGGGGGTTGGGGGGGTCTTTGCTTAAGAGGGTTCTATCTTTCCCTGACCCGCCTGGCCCCCAGGCCTCAAGAATCTGACAGAAGTTGATCACCTTACTACCCTTTGCCAAAGCCTTCCGTGGCTCCTACTAAACCCATTTTATTTATTTGACCTGATCTCCAAAGAGCCCAGACTCATTACTGGACCTGGTGAAGCTCCTCACCCCTCACCTCTTCGGGGAGATCAGCCAAGCTGATCAATAGAGCCTTGCTTTAATTTCTCATAGACAGCTAAGGCTATGTATGTGTGGGGATAGGGGAGGTTCAAACAGAGTTGTGATTCCTTTTGCCTTGAGGAGCTGGTGATGTTGCTTCAGTATTGGCTTGGCTGAAACTTGATGCAGACATCACTGTAAATGGGTCAGGCTGAGGAGAGAGCCAACAGTTGGCCACGTTTGTGCAAACGTTGGTCTTTTTGTTTTTGCCAGAGGTTAAAAAAAAAATTCTAATTTCTATCAGTCTAAATTGAGTTGGGGAACATTATGAGCTGGAAGGACCCTTCTGATTTGACAGGCCCCACTGTATAATGATTAATTACTTCTCGGCTTCATTGGACTTTTCTAATTTCTTTTTGCCACTGGCTGGAGGCACTGCGCGCTAAGCACTACTCTTATTATTTCGTGCAAAGGAAAATGTCTATTACGCTCTGTCGTACAAGTGCGCAGGGTGAAAAGACAGCTGGTCAGGACCCTTGATTTTTGGATTTCCCGGCTTCCCTCACTCATTCTAAGTTGGAGGTGGCCACACATGGCTTCCTGTCAAAAGAAGAAGATAAAATCGTGAGCTGTTTCAGAGCCCTTGACATTTTGAAATTTGGATAATGATTTCCTGGCAGTTCGATCCCTCAGCTCACCACAACTTCTGTTCCAAATGCAAAGGCAACTGAGATGCCGTCCTGCGACACTCACAGTACCGCTCATTTCTCTTCATCAGCTCTCCTGTTTGGCCATAAATTAAACGTGGGCGTGCCTTACGCTGTACGAACTTCAGATGAGAAGAGCGACAACTGTTAGTGTTGCTGTTGCTAATAAATAGCCACAATTGCATGTGTGCTCTTTGTACCTAGGATTGTGGGGAAGTCATCAGGAGCACCCCGTATTAGCCCAGGACTGTTGACATAGTGAGGGCTAGCTGCCTTCTTAGGATAATCACAGGTATCACCGTGATGGTCAGCTGAGACTCTGTACAGCTGTTTGTATTCCTGGACAGGAGACATAACCATCCTCACAAAGGAGCCCACTTGGGCAGCGCCTTCTGCCTGCTAACCTTGGGAGCTGGACCAATACGGAACTGGCATGGAGGGTTATACAAGCAAAGCCCTGCTGAGGAAATTAGGGATGCACTGTCACCTTTTTGGCTGCTGAGGATGCTACTACCTTACCTCAGAGCATGAAAGGGTGGCATGGTTGCAGCTTGGATCCCAGAGTCCTTGTCAAATCTGCGCCATCCTGAGGATTCGGCCAGCCTCAGCTGCTGCCGTTCTATTATGCAGGAAGGTAAAAAGGGAATAAGCCTGTTAGTGTCTCTATGTTCATCACACGATTGACTAGCATTTAATAACTCGCACCTACTGTGTGTCGTGTACTCTGCCAAGTGCTTCATGTCCACTATCCCATATAACCCTTGCCGCTCACTTGATGTCGGAACTGTTGTGCATTCATTTTATAGACAAGAGCATCTGGGTGTCAGAATTACATGACTCACTCAGGGTCACACACAGCTGGAAAATGACAGTGACAACAGTGACTCGTTAGCTTCTCTGCTCTCCTGTCTCCCTTGCTCCCTTTCCATTTTTCTTGCCCTCCCCCATCCCCTTTTTAAAATTTTGATGTCCTAGTGACTGAACTCAGGGTTTCATGCATGCCAGAGAAGTGCTGCACCAAGCCTCTCTCCACCTTTTATCTTGAGACAGGGTCTCACTAAGTCACCCAAACTACCCTTGAACTCATGATCGTCCTGCCTCAGCTTCCAAAGTAGCTCGGGGTTCCAGGCTCAGGTACTGAGTACTGCCTACTGTCTCCTACTTCTACATCAGCTTTTTTTCCCCTTCTTCATCAATTGCCCGGTGGCAAGAAACAGGTGGATCTACAAAGTCTGAGACTAGCTTGGTCTTTATACTGAATTCCAGGCCAGCCTGGGCTACCATAGTGAGACATTGACAGGGGTGGGGGTGGGGTCGTAACGCTAAAGAACAGATTTTTTCTTGTTTTTGTCTTATTTGTTCCATAAGAATGCATCACTGGCTACCTACTATGTGTATGTGTACTATGAGTTCTAGAGATCCTCAGATAAAAGCTCCAGTATCCTGACCTTGCAGAAGAGCTGACTGGTGTCACTAAAGAAATAACTAAGACATTAAGACACAGCATGACCAGTGCCCTCCAAACATATGGGCATATGTATGAGCAAATAGGGTCTCAACAAAGCTGACATTTGACCTGAGTCTGGGAAGGCTGAGGACTGATGAAGGCTAGTAGAGTCTGTGTGCTGGTTCCCGGGAGGACCAACAACCAAGGAGAGGCGGCTGCGGTCCTTAGATGATGAAACACACTGGTGAATTTAACTCTAATGGAATGTGTTTGCCTTTTACAGTACTGGGATTGAACCCATGGCCTGCCGTTCTCCAGGAAAACATTCCACCACTGAACTCTGGGCTTCTGTCTCCTTTTTATGCAGTGCAGCCATTGATCTTCGACTGATACCTGGACAACTGGCAGAAGCTAGCTTATTGGATGTGTTTTCTCTGCACTCCCTAGGGCGGGAGTGACCACACAAGGCCTCACCGTCATCTCGGGCTGTCTCTGAAATCTGCTCAGCCTCCCCAGGGCTGGGATTCCAAGTGTGTGCTCACTCCGATGTCGAGCTCTGAACACGAAGCTATTGCAGATGGCACCTTCAAGTCCAGCCAGCCAGCTGTGGCCGATGATGATGGGCAGGGCCGTGGTCAAGAAAGACTGACTGTGATGCAGTTCTCCAGACTGTCCATTATCTACATGCCCAGCACTCTAGCTGTGTGTGTGTGTGTGTGTGTGTGTGTGTGTGTGTGTGTTGTTGGTGGTGATGATGGAGATAATAGTGATGATGGTAGTGATGATGATGATGACGGTGATGATTATGGAGGTCATATACTTCTACTCACAATCCTAACATGACAAAACAAAAATCTAGACCAAGAAATGTGATACAGCCTGGTTTCATGCTGAATCGAAGGACGTCTTTCTGTTTTGTAGGCGAGAGAAAGTACGTACATCCTGAAAGAATTTATTTGCTTATTCAGTGTTCATGCTAGCATCTGAGTTTGCCTTCTGGGCTTTTGTATCTCTACAGCTTGGCCTTGAATTATAAGCAGTTGCATTACCGAGTCCTGGAGCTAGGGCCCAGAGAGACAGCTCCATGGGTGAGAGCACTGGTTGCTCTTCCAGACGCCCTGGGTTCCGTTCCCAAGCATCCACATGATAGCTCACACTGGTCTAGTGACTCCAACTGTAGGCAATCTGAAGCCTTCTATATCTGACCATCACAGGCTCCAAGCACTGGTGTGCTTCCAAACATTCACAACAAAGCCCAGGTCTGCCAGTACCTCAGGCTTGGTGGAAGATTTCTAGTCCCCAAGACCCTCCAAAGGTGACCCTTTAACTTGACCCATCTCTGACTTTCACAGTCTCCAGATACTAAGTGCTCTTTCTCCAGTGCCCATTGAAGCAGGCACCTGACCCTGCTCTGCAGAAGTCCAAGGAAAAAGGCCCTGGTCAGGCCCCAGGATGGCATCTAGTGTCCTGGGTGCTCTGAGGAAGTAGGTCATAGGGAATTGGATCTTATTGCCAGGTGGGAGACATGCCCTTATGATAGATTCCCTGCCTTTGCTGGGTATGTTGGTGAGGCCAGCTCTCGACTCTAGGCTCAGTCACGTGGCTTGCTTCGGTCAAGAAAATGTCCAGCAAGCCATCAGGAGAGCAGAGGCTCGAACAGCCCACTCCCTTTCTTGAGTCTCTACCTTCTGCATGCAAATACCTGGTCCAACCTGTGCCACAATGAGGTTTATGGAGCAGAACTGAGCTGATCTAGCTGTCCCAGCCAAGGCTGTTCTAGGGAAGCTACAGCCACTGATCCCTAAAAATAGAGAGACCCAGCCAAGATCAATAAAGGTCTAGACCACCTGCATCTGACCCCAGACTCCAACTGAGGACCAGCCAAGACCAGAGGAAGCCCCTGGGCAACCTATAGAATTCAGAAGCTGAAGAGAGGCTCACTGCTTGGACTTGGGAATGGCTCATGATGTAGAACTGTGCTGACCACAGATGCTGACACAGCTGCCCCTTGCCTCCAGAGGCTCATCCCCAGAGCACACAATTTAGTGTTTGGTGTGTTTCAGATGCGGATCTTGACTTGGTTTTCTTTCGGCATCACTTTATTTCTTGAGACCTCGGTTTCCCCAGCTAACGAGCCATCGCCTGCTTCACAGAGGAAGAGTGAAAACGGAGCCCCGCGCCTGTCCCGTGTAAATGTTTAATCGGAGCAACTCAGGTGAACCTCGTCTTTTCACTTCTTTCTATCAATTTTTTAACATCTTGAGAGAGTTTTCCTTCTTTTTCCATAGCAGTGGGCAATCCCTTTAACTTAAACTATGCTCTACGGAGCTAGAACACATGCTTGCTGAATTTCCCTCTGGCAAGAGCCGTGGACGGCATCTGGTTCCTCTGAGCCCTGCCACTCTCCTCATCTTAACGTTCTGTGTGCTTGACATTATACTTCGAAAGCATCACCAACAACATCCTAGAAGAAAGACAGCCTTCACTCTGCAGAGGAGCTGATCACCCTGGTATAATGAGTACCAGCCTCTCCTGAAATGTGCACTAGGATTCTACAAAACACTCCTGAGATGAAGAATTAAGCAAATACATACAAGTCAACAGGTAGGATGATCTACAGACGACTAAACTCCACAAATTCTGAGCCCATATCAAACTTCTGACAATGAGCAGTTATGAGTCCAATACCGGACATTGCTTTAGTCCAATGAGTAGGCAGAGGACTTATTCTTGAGAGTCATTTAACCATATGCCTCTTATTTTTATTTTATTTATTTATTTATTTATTTTGAGGCAGTGTTTTACAGACCTACTAGGCTACAGACGATCCCTTTGGGAAATAAGATTTTGGTGCTATGTTGGAAATAAGGCTGGAACTGCAGATGAAACAGCCCCCTTGGCGAGAATTGCTCTCTGCTATCCAGGAGAGTGGGGGCAGGCACAGGTGGAAACCTCCCGTTCCCCGCCTCATTCTTTCCTCCGTTCTCTTGGCTCCTTTGTCCAGGTCTCTCTTCACTTTCCTGTTCATTCTGCTGGCCACAAGAGCCAAAAGTTAGAGCCGTCTTGCTTTGTTTCATTTCTTGTCCATGGAACACACTGTGCGGCCAGCGGTGGACAATTCCTTATTCCTCCATCGTAGTGCAAACACGTAGGAGGCAAACAGCATCCTCTTTGTGCCTGAGTAAGGCTGTGGTGCTGGAGACATTATTACCCCTTCATCGCCACTCCAATCAGATGAGGTTTAAATGGAATTCTGTCAGGGTCACAGACAAGATTTTTTTTTTTTTAACAGGCACACAAGATACCATTACATTTCATCTTGGGACAATTGTTCTCTAGCAAAGTGTGTTATTTTCCAGCAGGTAATCCCCTACCCAGCTGTGGATTTTCCATGTTCAACATCAGCCACTACAACCAGAGAGCAACCAACTGTGTTATTGACAATGTTTTAATTACAATACAGAAAAGATACAAGGCTACAAAGACAAGGACGTTATCTGGCTGTTGGGGCATTTGTATATATTTAAGAGAGCTCTGCAGAGTTCGTTCCAGCACTCAGCATCTATATGTTCTGCTAATTCTGAAGATTCCAGTGGTATCTCTGGGATTGCCTGAGATGAAAAAAAAAAAACATTCATAGAAATGATGGTCTCAGGCAGCACAATGAATGAAATTCAAAGCTCTTAGAATTGTGGACTCGCACCAATGTTAGCGTGAAACCTAATCGTTGCATGGCTTTGTTCTTTTTCTATCGAGCGTTGTTACCAGGCAAGCTAATCTAGGCTTCGGGACAGCGGAGTCCTGTGCATCTGAACAGGCAGCCGCTTTTGAAGTCCCACGATTCCTTCTGCTTGCTAATTCTTCCATTTGTTTGATTTTTGGTACAAAGAAAATGAAAGAATATGATGAGATTATGGCATTTTAAGTCAATATTTATTAAAAAATCAATCTAGATGAAAATCTGCCCATCCCTCTAATTAGACGAGGCAACTTGAGGTTGATTTTTAATTGCAAAAGTAATTACACGGAGCAGATAGCCAGTGACATTTGATTATGTAGGTGATTGATTAAAAAGCCGAGCTCACCGAGCAGATTGTCAGCCAGGGGAGCCAGACAAAAGAGCAAATTAAAAAAGTTGTCCTGTTAGTAATCACCAAATTCAAGGATGAAATTACAGAGCCAAACACCTCCGTGGCCCTGATCTCATCCCTCACCCCACGCATCCACTCCAATGCCTGATAAAGAAACGGATTAGTGTGAAATTAATTGAAGGGGGAAAAACTGGGGACTAGATTCATGGCTGAGAACAAGGCTTTTAACAAGTTGAAACAAATTTCTCCAGTTTTATAATATAACGTGTGTGTGTGTGTGTGTGTGTGTGTGTGTTTAAGAGGGATGTTCCCGTAAAGGGTCTTTTCAGAATGTTTGATGGTATTAATTTATCTATTAAGAGAGGATGAGGAGGGAAAAAAATCCCACTTTCTATCAGAATAGGATATTAAGATGTCTTGTTTGTTATTGGTTTCATTATAACACGAAAGCCTAGGGAACAGGCTGCACACTTGGCAAGAGGACCCCTGGATTTGTAAACAGCCCTGCATGACATATTGGGTGGCATAATGAAGGGCTTTCCCCATCCTTCAGGACTCTAGTAGAATCCATTTGAGGATATTGTGGATAACAGTTGAATGGGTCTATACTGCTCTCGTCATCAAGAGAACAAAGTCTGGCTTCTAGCAACACTTCCAGGGAAACTGAGGCAGGTCCACCCAATGAAACTTGAGCAACACTGAGAGTCCTTGCTGAGCCACTCTTGCTGGCACGGATGGACAGGCTGTAATGAAGTAAGTCAAGAGATAAGACCCGAATTACCGCCTCCATCATCCAGCCCGTGCTTAGTCAGCAGATGCCATCCATGTAGGGCTTTAGATGGGTGTGTGCTCCCTACTGCCCTCCAGGGCAGCTGATGTCAGCTGTTTTTAGGTTCAGAGTCTGTGTGAGCCCGGGAGAAGTGTATTCCAACAGACAGGTGTATGGTCTGAGCTACCCAGTCCTTTGCTTGAGCGTGGCAATTTGCAAAGAAAAAAGAAAAGAAAAGACAAAAAAGAAAAGAAAGGTGAAAAGAAAAGTGGAAGAAAGGAAGAAGAAAGAAAAAAAGAAAGAAAGAAAGATCCATTCCTTCCTCCAGCACACATTTTTTGCCAAGAAAATCTATTAGGTTAAGAGTTTTCATTAAGAGCATAGAGGTATATCTGTAACCTAGGCAACTTTGCTCCAAGTTTTACATCTTAGAAACCATGTACCATGCACACTAGCGACCATGGATGAGGGCGCTGAGAGCAAGGCTTTCAGAAATGCCCCAGGGCAGGAAGACCCTGAACAGCCTCCATTGGAGAAATGGAGAAATGGGTAAACTCAGTCAATGACTAGCCAGACGCTCACCAGCACTTCACAGCCATCAGTGCAGCAAACAGGAAAGCATATGAACCGACATTTGCATGCCTATAAAGTCCAAATTCTAGAAAATAAAACCTTACCATTTTGAGATCTATAGGTAGTGCACGGGTTGGGTCAGGGTCAGGGAGGAAGTTTAGAGAAGCCAAGGCCTTTAGAATGTTCCGGGCTTTGTCTCCCATGGCCGTCATCAAGTTTCCGTCCAACCATCTGTGTTTTGTATCCGTTTTTATTTTTATTTCCAGTACTGGGAGTTGAACCAGGGGCTACATGCAAAGCAGATGCTCTATTATTGAGCCACATCCTCAACCTTCATGGGTTTTTTTTTTCTGATTTTCTGAATGTAGGTTAGTGTTCTCTCTCTCTCTCTCTCTCTCTCTCTCTCTCTCTCTCTCTCTCTCTCTCTCTCACACACACACACACACACACACACACACACACACACACACAAAGCATGGATGCAATGGATGTATACATATGTATATATGCACAGGATTCACAGCAGAGCCATGCTAATGAATAAGACTGGCTTTCAGTTTCACTATACGTGTCCGTGTCTCTTCCTCCTCCTCCCTCCCTCCCTCGCGTCATTCTTTTCATCTTTTCCTGCCTCTTCTGTTTTGAGACAGTCTCTCTATGTTGCTCAGGCTGGATTTGAATTTCTTTGGGTCATGACCCTTCCATCTCAGTCTATTCAGTGGCTGAGACTACAGGAACACATTCCATACCCAATTTATTTCCTTTTCTTTATCAAAAGGAAATTTCCATCTTATTTGCTATGTATTTTCCCCCCTTTAAAACCTGGCAATATTAATAAGCAAAATTAAGTTCATGGAAACATGAATGTTTATCATTATCAATGTCATTTTCTTTTCAAAACCCCAAGAAATAAAAAGTTATTGCACTTGAAGTACACGTGGTAAAGTTTGAACACTTGACATCTTTCATTGGTTCATGTGCTTGAACAACTAGTTCCCAGATTAGGACAGGCCTTGGGATTTCTTAGCTTCCTGGTAGCAGACATAGTGGAACCAATTACCTTAAGCCCCTCTCTTCAATGCCTTCCCTGCTGTGATGGACCATATCCCTAAAAACCATGAGCCCAAATCGGCTCTTCCTCCCTTGTGTTGCTTCTTGTCTGGTCTTTAGTGACAGCGTTGAGAAAAGTAACTAAGGTACTGCTCTAGCAAGGATGGTGAGTTCTGTAGGAGCCAAGGCGGAGAGCTGAGCAGCAAAGCTCCCAGGGGAGGTGACATTTGACCAAATGCTTAACAGGAAACAGGATTGTCATCAGTACACACAAAAAGGGGTGAGCCATCCAAGTGGAAGGGAATGGAACACTGAGCCGAAGTCTCCTCACCCTCTAGACAGTTGTTTTCTTGTCTGTAAAGTGAACCACTTTGTTCTATACTTCTATGACCTAACAGACTTCAGAAACTATGGTGACTTCAGATAACAGTTAAGGTGTGGCCTAAGCCAGACCTGTGAGAGGGGGGGTGGGGGTCGGGGGACAAGGGGGCCCAAGTCACTCTGCCTAGGTTTCTCCTAATGCTGTAACAGTGCCAGTACCTGCATGTGCTCTGTGGCCCTCCAGGGTCCTCCACCATAAGGTGGAGAAGGGCATCTCTTGGCTAGACACAGTTGGAGGTCTCCCTTCCTCTTCATGAAGTCACTGATGGCATCAGGACCACCTCATGCCTTTTCCTCTGTCACTGAGTACTTCACAGACACTCCACAATCAGGTGCTGTTAACACGTGAATTTGGGGTCCTACCGAGATGACTCAGTAAAGGTGCTTGCCACCAACTCTGATGACCTGAGTATGACCCCTGGAATCTGAGAAAACTGTAGAGAATCCACAAAATTATCTCTGGCTTTCATGTATGCCCATCCCCCATTACAGGCTTGGGACATTAAGAGTCCAGCATAGGAACTTTTGAGGGACACGTGCAAACTACAATCACTTGCCATATAAGACTTCATGAAGAGTTATGGAGTTAATATACTTTAGATACACAAGTCAATGCTGGCAGAGACAAAGAGCTTAATAACTATAGAAACTTACTATAATAAGTGTTATTATTGTTGTTGCTGCTGTTAATTACTTTATACAAGAATGCTTGTATCTGTGACTTTTTAGTGAACTTTTAGAAGCCAAGCTAGGACTCTAGTTCTGACACACCACATGTGAGCAAAGCTTCTGGAGATCTATGTTCACCCATTGCCCTCTGAAGGAGCAGTCCCTAAGACCAGAAAAAAAACCCAAAGCATGCTTTTTTGCTTGTATGAAGCACTTGGGAGCAGAACTGCTTGTCTCCAGTAGGCACTGTGAGGTGACCCTGTCCTAGCCACACTACTTGTCCCTCAGTGAGAAGCACTATGGTGAGACTGAGCCCACTGGGCAGGTTGGGAGCATCTCCCCAGCAATCCTTCACTCAGGGTCAGATTGCCTCTAGGTGTGATGGATGTCTATTCCGGGTTGTCAACTTGACTACATCTGGAATGAACTACAGTCCAGAAATGGAGGGCACACCTGTGATCCAGGCCTTGAGACTGGAAGACACAGGCTTCTGATCTGGATCTTGACATGGGATGGCACACACTTTTGAGCGAGATCTTGAGGCATAGTGGCCATGAAATGCTTAGGCCCTGGCAAAGTACAAGCCTTTAATCCCACGAGACTGAGACAAGCAGACCTCTGAGTTCAAGGCTAGCCTAGGACAGAGCAAATTCCAAATCCAGCCATGGTGGTACACATCTTTAATCTGGGCCACACCTTCTGCTGGAAGCCTATATAAGGATGTTGGAAGAAGGAAGACTCACTCTTCTTCACTTGCTTACCCTTACTTGCCAGCACATCTGTTGGAACCTCCTTCCTCAGAATTCCAGCTTATACAAAAGATCAGCTGAAACAACTAACATTGTGAGATTGAGCAACTACTAGATTCTTGGACTTCCCATTCACAGCTGCCCATTGTTGGATTAGCTAGAATACAGACTGTAACTAATTACAATAAATTCTCTTAATATAGAGAGACATTCCATAAGTTTTGTGACCCCGGAAAACCCTGACTAATATATCAGGCAACAAGAAGGAAATAAATCCCAGAGAAGGCCAAGCTATCGCACAGCCACGCCTCCAAGTGACCCTGTCTGCCGCAAGACAATAAATAGTTCAACATTTCGCCACCAACCTCAAATGTGGTAAGTTGGCGGTAAAATGTATCCAAGTTTCAATACTTCTCTGGGAACACCTCATTTGGGATGGCATTGCCATTTCATGAATCTAGAGAAGGAAACCTTTTTTTCCTCATGAAAATCAATGAGTTTGCTTGACAAAATACCATCGACTGGGCAACTTAAACAACAGAAATTTATTTTAGCACACTGCCGGAGGCTGGACATCTGCAATCAAGCTCTTGGCAGATTTTCTCTTAAGATTATAGGTGGTCATCTTGCCATGTCTTCCATGGTCAACTCCCATGCTCCTGTTCTCAACCCTTCCCTGGACAAGCCTAGACTGGCCTTCTGCCCACACAGAGTAGAGAGGAGGAATTCTACTTGTCCAATGGATGGCTTCTTCCAGAAGAGTCTTACATAGTTTTAATGTTTATATCTTTTGAAAGAACTAGGTTTTGTTTTTATTGATTTTTCTCTATTATTTTTACATTCCTGGCTTGTCCATTTTTATTTTTGTCCGTTTGGCTCTTCTCTATTTTCTTTTGTTTTATCCCACACCTACACTGTCACCCCCAACCTCAACCCCATCCCTACCCACAACCCCATCTCAGATGCTGGGGACCAAAACCAGGACTTCATGCTTGCTGGGTAAGAGCTCTACCACTCAACTACAGTCTTAGGTTTCTGGTTTCTTTTTTATAATTTTTTAAAATTATTTCTTAAAAATTTAACTATATGTATTTATTTGCATGGATATAGGTGCCCATGGAAGCCAGAAGAAGGTGTTGGATCTCCTGAAGGCAATGTTTCAGGAACTGTGAGTCACCTGAGGTAGGTGCCTAGGAATCACTCGGGTTCTCTGAACGGGTATCAAATGGTCTTAACCACTGAGCTACCCCGCCCCCAGTTCAGTCTCTGCTCTCTCTCTCTCTCTCTCTCTCTCTTGCTTTTCTTGCTTTCTTCCTTCCTTTTTTCTTCCTTCCTTCCTTCCTTCCTTCCTTCCTTTCTTTTTTGGTTTTGTTTTGTTTTTTGAGACAGAGTTTTTTGTGTGTGTATGTGTAACAGCCCCAGCTGTCCTGGAGCTAGCTCTGTAGACCAGGCTGGCCTTGAATTCACAGAGATCCATCAGCCTCTCCCTCCTAAGTGCTGGGACTAAAAGCATGCACCACAACCACCTGACTCAGTCTCTGTTTTCTTAAGTACACATTTAGATTCCCTTCTTTTTTTCATTATGACCATCTAATACTCTACCTTTGCTCTCTAATCGTAGCTGCATTGTCTTGTATAATCATCATCATCATTACCATCATCATCATCCCACCCACCAACCAAAACATAACAAAAGTATTTTCCTGTTTGTCCAGGGATTTCTTCAACACATGGATCATTTGGGATTTTTTCATTTTAGGATTCAATTGAGAACATAGTTTGTATTTAGTTTTTTTATATTTGTTAAGATATGTTTTATGTACGATGATATGACTTACTTTGACTAATGTTCCATAAGTACTTTCAGTTGGCCATTGATGTTCTTTAGTTTGTCTATAACTCAGCATTTTTCTGTCTATAACTTATTATAATATAATTATTATGATAATAATTATTATAGTAATGTTAAAATCCTATTAGCTTCGTATGTGCAAGGCCCTGGGCTTGATCCAGCACTGCAAGAAGAAAAGAAAGAAGGAGGGAAGCAAGGAGAAAGGGAGAGTGGATGGAAGTGGGGCAGAAAGTTCTAGTGGTAGCCCTTTCGGCTCATTCTGTGAGAGGGGGCTCTCCTGCCTGTGCACAGATGCTAAGGATCGTGGGACAATTCATTGATGACCCTACTATGCCCTTCTCTCTGTACCTAATCATTTTGTTTTCTTTTCTTTTCTTGTGGTGCTGTCTATCAAACCAGGGCCACATGCGTGCTAGGCAAGCCCTCCACTGAGCTACACACTCAGCCCTTATTTTCCTTTCTCTGCTTTACTTCTAACCCTGGGTATCTTTTGAGTGAGTTTCTTGTGGACATTATATACTTGGGTCATACCTGTACTGGCAGCTGCCATTTAACCAGTCATTTCAGATTGTGCACGTTTGATGTGATTAGTGATATGTTTGAATTTAGGTGTACAGCTTTATCACATCTTTCTTATTTATCTTTGTTTTTGTTCCTCTGGTTTTATCTTTTCTGCTCTTTTGAAGTGTTTTCACATTTTTAGTGTTTTATTCTACTTTTTCTACTTTTTAATTATATATTTTAGTTGCTCTATAGATTATAATATATAGACTTAACTTTTATGGATTCTTAGAATCTATATTTTGTCACTAAAAGTGGAAAGCACAAAGAAAACTAACCTGCCTCCTTCGTCATAGAAGCTTGTTTCAGTACATTTTATATCAACGTGCACCGAAATCTCCATCAAATAATCTCGTTCTTTCTCTTTTCAAGAATTGATCCTACTTCATTTTCATTCTCTTTCATTTTGGTAATGACAGGGACTTACTGAATACCAGGCACCCACTCTACCACTCAGGTACAGTTACTCTTGACCACAGAAAAGACTTTTAAACAAGTTAATATGAGAAGAGTAATCAGCTGTATATTTGTTTTGATTACATTTTTCTTTCTTCATTTCTGTTGTTACAGTTTTCTTTCTGGTTCCCTCAATGATTTTGAGCAGTTTGTCTTTCTCTGAGAGCATATCATCAATTAACTCTCATTTCTGAAGGGTATTTTTGGGAGTGTATGATTTGGGATATTCCCAACTCTCTACAATATTTCCATCATTTCCAGTAGAAAATTTGAAACCATTCATATCGCTAACCTTCAGCTTCTTCTGGGCAATGGACCATTATGATCTGGCTCTCGTGCAAAGACTTTTCCTTTTGATCTAGCTTTCAGCAGTGTGCAATTCTTTTTGTTTTACTTCAGTTTTTTTATTCTCTGCGGGTGTGTCTTTCATCCTCTTTTCTCTATCATCCACATTCCCCTTTGAGACATAGCTACTGAGATTTCCATTTAAGTGATTGTATTTTTATATTCTAAATTTGCCGATCCATTCCTTGCTTACTTGATACTGAGTGTTTTGACTTTCTCATTCATAATGGGAGTGTTCACAATTACTGACTATTTAGATCATTGCTATTTTGTTAGCTAGTTCCCTCATATTTATTCATATTTCTTTGCATTATGTTTGATTAAACATTGGGCCTTGTGCATTCCAGACAAATGCTCAGATACTGATTTCCCCACAGCCCTCCAACATCTTTTCATCTCCATGTGGGTATCTGCTGATTGCCTATCAAGTTGAGATTTCCCTGATTATTCATATGCCAGGCAATTCTGGTTGCCTCCATGGCTGTTTTGAATATTACATTGTAAAACAGCAGGTTCTCTGTAAGCTCTGTGTAGGTTACTATTTTTACTTTTTCACATGACTGGTCATTGTCTTGCTCAGAATGTAAGTGCCAACCTGCCTTCTGTGGACTTGGGGTCTAATGCTAGTTTATTTCTAAGAGACTTCTCAGTGCTGCTTGAGTCTGGACTGCATGTATACCATCTAGGGGACAGTATGTGGCCTTGAGCAGTGCTTTCTGGGGTATAGCATGCTTTAAAGTCTTTGGTATGCTAATTCAGGTCAGATTCATAAGTGGGCAGGTAAGTTTTTGAAGTTGCTTTCCTGAATTCTCCTGTCTTTGCCATCTTATCTCTCCAGTACTTTTGGGTACCCTGGGAAGTTCTTTTCCATTTTTTTTTCTATCAAGAAAGTAGAGGTTTGGTCACCGTCAATCATCCACATATTTTCATGACAATATTTGTACAGAAAGTCAAGCAATAGGCAGATTAGAGAGAAATTGATCAGTTCACCCCCGTTCAATGATATTTCTATGTCTGAGATTTTTTTCCCCCTGAATCTTCCCACTTCTCTAAGTTCTCAGAGTCCCTGAGTATTTGCTTTCCATATTGTTCCCGGGTTTTGCATATGCATTCAGAGGGAGCAAGACAGAAAGTGAGTCATCTCCATCTTTCTCACTCGGAAGCAGACGCAGTGTGTTCAACCTCGTACAGCCAGCCTGACCTCACTTGTACCTTACTGTCTTTGTCTAGGCAGCCACAGTGGTTCACGTTTCTACAGAGGGAAGTGGATGGTGAATATAAAACTTGAAATTATCATATTCTATTTCAAGAACTAAAACCTGATATAAATGTTAAGAAAGAAGAACAAAGCTACATCATATTGGAAAATAAGGTATACTGCCATCTTCATGAGACCAGCTGGGTTTGCTTGTAAAAGATCCCAGCTGGGCTTACTTGACTGTTGACATTCTTCTTAGGAGGGGATGGGGAGGGACACTGAGCCATCATCTGATTATGCAACTAGCAGCTCCTCCCAGCCATGTGTATGCAATTCTACCCTAATTGCACATGACCTCTTGCTGTGACCCTAGAGGCTTGGCCCCTGGAACCCTGCCTAGGGGCAGCAAAGAAATGAAGAAAGAACAGACACATACCTGTATAGGAAAGCCAGGATCAGATAGGAGTCTCCTACCTCTGACTGAAGAACCTACCACTGATGAAACCTGGAAGCTCAACATGTTTATTAGGTACAACACAGGGAGAAGCTAGCTAGCCTCAGTGGGCAGTCTCTGCAGGCCAGCATTCTCACACTGTAAACTTCCAGGAGGAGGGAGCTGAAGTGTCTTGTCATTGTACATACTGATCAGTCCTTCATAAGCACTCATACTTGGACCCTGGAGGAAAGCTTGAGCCTGGCCCATATGGGTTCCAGTTTGCCAGTTTCTGGGATTGTGAAATCTTTGATATGGCCATGCTTGGGTGAACAATTCACATCCACCCAGGACTCTACCCACCCAGGTTTTCCTCCACTTCTTCTAAACTCTAAGTCTCAGGGAGGGATTCTAATATATATGTTGAAGACTGGGAGAAGGGAATCCCATCTGTCCAGCTGTGGAAAGCCATTATCTCTGCCAGATGCAGACCTTTCCGTGTGTCAGCTTTAGGGTCCTGCACACCTTTGTCCATTACCCCTTCATCCATGTTCTGTAAGGAAGTCAAGTGAGCACATTGTTTTGCCAGGGGACTTTAGTTGAATCAAACTTTGGTTTACCATGAGAACCTTAGGAGTGTGTGTATGTGTGTGTGGTCTATCATGAGAACCTTAGGAGTGTGTGTGTGTGTGTGTTTGTGTTTGTGTGTGTGTGTGTGGTCTATCATGAGAACCTTAGGAGTGTGTGTGTGTGTGTGTGTGTGTGTGTGTGTGTGTGTGTGTGTGTGGTCTATCATGAGAACCTTAGGAGTGTGTGTGTGTGTGGGGGGGGTCTATCATGAGAACTTTAGGAGTATGTGTGTGTGTGTGTGGTCTATCATGAGAACCTTAGGAGTGTATGTGTGGGGAGGGTCTATCATGAGAACTTTAGGAGTATGTGTGTGTGTGTGTGTGTGTTGGGTGTTAACTAGTGTTTAGTCTTTACCACCCTGTCTTAGGGGCTTATTGCTGTAAAGAGACACCATGACCAAGACAACTCTTATAAAGAAAAACATTTAATTAGGGATGGCTCACAGTTCCAGAGATTTAGTCCATTATCATCATGGCAGGAAGCATGGCAGGGTGCAGGCAGACATGGTGCTGGAGAAGGAGCTGAGAGTTCTACATCTAGATCTGAAGTCAGCAGGAGACTGTGTGCCACACTGGGCATAGCTTGAGCATAGGAGACCTCAAAGCCTGCCTCCACGGTGACATACTTCCTCCAACAAGACCAAACCTCTAACAGTGCCACTCCCTATGGCTGGTCAATCAGGAACCTGTGATTATGGGGACCATATCTATTCAAACTACCACACACCCCCAGTAGAAAACTCTTGCAATATAAGAGGAAACTTGGGACCATGTGTACTCCACAATACCACTCACTCTCCCAAGGCAGCCTAGCCACTGGGAGAAATGAGAAGTGAAGAAGTACAAGTCTATAAATCTGCTTCTTATGTCAAGAAGTACCTTTGTGAGTGGCAGTGAGGGGAGGGGAGAGGGGCAGAATGGAGCACGTGTGGCTTTCCTCAGAGAACTTCAGGTCACTGTGGCAAGATGTCGAGATGCTAAGCTGCAGGCTTTGTACAAACTCTACAGTATAGATCCTCGGAAGCCTCACACATCCCCGTGCAATCCCCTCTGGGCCTTGTCCCTGGTAGGAGAGGCTGGTTTCATAAGTTTGTGTCTAAACTGTAAGATTACGTTTATCCCTCTAAGGCCAACTTCCATGGAGCCTCAGTGAAGCTGCAGGGCACAAACAGACCAGACCCCTGGCGTACCTGTGGCGATCCAGTGCTTGCTGTCATGGCGTGGCAGCCAGGTAAAGCACCACACAGCCACCCTGAGCTCAAGTGTAGCTCCGCACAGCACTAGCTTTCGATTCTGAGCAACTTGAACCTTTTGAACTTCAGTTTCCTCGAGTCTCAAATGCAGGTGGTGACCATATTCACCTCAGAAATCTGTAGTGAGGCCTGAGTGAGGTCATAGGTATAAAGCCCACATTCTGGGATTCTAGGACCTAGCAACTCCCCCCCACCTTTTCTTAGACAGGGTTTCTCTGGGTAGTCATGGCTGTCCTGGAGCTCACTCTGTAGACCAGGCTGGTCTTGAACTCAGAAATCTGCCTGCCTCTGCCTCTCAAGTGCTGGGATTAAAGGCGTGCACCACCACTACCCCGCAACAAGTCCCTTCCTAATGCTAGCTCCTCATATGAGTTTCCTCAACCCTCCCAAGCCTCTGAGAGCTAGAAGCCGTAGTGATGTCTATCTTCAAAGTTCTTTTAAGAATCAGGCTCTCCAAGGTCATGCTGAAATGGGTATTATGTGCAGCCACCCTAGGACATTTTGATATCTGTGGGCCAGACTGCTGCTTGGGTCTATATTGATGCACTTGGTCCATGCCCTTGGTCCACGTCACCCTGGAGGCCATGTTGATGTCCTTAGCCTGTGCTGCTATCAAAGGCTATGATGGTACCTTTGGCCCATGCTTTGGCAGGGGGCCATGCTGAAGTTCCAGCTGCCATGGGAGACCAAGCGGAGGTCCTTGGCACAGGGGTCCTGATGCTGGAGACCATGCGGATGTTCATGGTCTGTGCTGTCACCAGAAACCTTGTAGAAGTCCAGGGTTTATGCCTCCACTGACTGTAAAGGGCAAGGAAGCTACGTTTGCAGTGATATCAATGACTTCAGATCCGCAGTTGAGAAAGAGGGACATAGAAGACTTCTGTGACAACCCCTACCCCCTTAACCCCTGCCCCCCAACAGTAATAGCTTAAAAAGGAAGCCATTAAAGAGAACTCTTAAAAACTATGCTAAGGATGCTGAAGTGTAGCTCTCCACAATTGATGGCTTCCGGCAGGGATGCAGGTGGAGAAGGGCTCAGCTTTCTTTAGAGGGACAGGACACTGGGGGTTTGACTATGCTCCAATGAGTATACAAAGAACACAAATTGGACTTGGTTTTTTTTTTCTTTCTTTCCCCTTTTGTGTGTGTGTGTGTGGGGGGTTATGAGGGATAGTTACAAGGGTCAGGGACATGAGAGGGCTGGGAAGTGAGTGTGATCAGGGTGCATGACGTGACATTTCCAAATAATTGATAAAAATATTATGTTAAAAAAAAGAAGAACGAGGCTCTGCAATAAGTCCATATAAGCTTGAGCAAGTATTGTCCTAAAGCTATGATCTGTGAAGCTGGGGTGCTGGGGTATGTATGCCTCGAGGTTAAATATGCGAGTGCAAGGGGATGTGGGTAGTCACTGGCTACACATGACTCATTTTCTTGGACGGTCAATGTCACCAGGTTAAAGAAGAAAATGGACTATGCTAGACCAACGTGTCCATACCCTACTGTTCTCCACTGACCTATGGTCCAAGCTCTCTCCCAAAGTGAGACTAGAATCCAGGAAGCACCGAAGAGAGGAGGATGAGGGGAAGCAGTGGCTGCTGAGAGCGCAGATGTGGGGGAGCCACAGCCTTGGCACCTCTTTCTATCCTGCTGCTGAAGGCAGGGCCGTTTTCCACATTCCCCTTCATTAAACAAGAAACTCAGATGTTGGTAATTAGACGGCCGTCCCCAGCTGCCAAGTCGCATTCGGTTCCAAAAAGCCCTGTATACTGCTACTTGTGTGTTTGTTAACAATGTCCCCGCAACAGGTCGGCAATTAGAGCCCATCTGTTCATTTTCTCCTATGGTGGCGAACTTGGAGGATTCCAGGTTGTGGATTCCTCCTGACTGGAAACCATGCTTCACAGGTCATAGCCCCTTAGTAGGTGTCTTGAGCTGGAAGCTCCTTCTACGAGTCCTAGCAAGCACTCACTGCGGATCTGGTTTGATAAGGGATAGCGGAGGTAGATCCATGCATCTTCTGGAGTATGTGTGCCCACCTCTCCCCCACCACAGTCACCCAGCTCACCTTCCCATTGGTCTAGAAACATAGATAAATAAGTTTTCATTGAAATTAAGTATTTTTGTACACCGAAGGATACCACCAAGAAAGCAATAACACAGGAGAAATTATTTACTAGTATTTTCTAAGAGTCTAGATATTTGCCAGGTAGTGGTGGCACAGGCCTTTATTCCCAGCACTTGGGAGGCAGAGGCAGGTGGATTTCTGAGTTCAAGGCCAGCCTGGTCTACAGAGTGAGTTCCAGGACAGCCAGGGCTACACAGAGAAACCCTGTCTCGAAAAACAAAAGAACAAAAAACCAAAAAAAACAACAACAAAAAAAGAAACTAGATATCCAGAATATATGAAGAATTTTTACAATTCAACAGCAAAATAACAACCCAATTTAAGAGTGAACAAAGTTGCTAGGTGTGCTAAGTCAGGCCCAGTAATCCCACACTAGGAAAACTGAGGCAGGAAAGACACCCTAAAATGGAGGTAGGCAGTCGATTTCACTGGGAACAGAGTGTCCCATCGACAGTTCTGCCAACCATCTATCTGGCAGGCGAAGGGGATCATTCCCTAAATGCATGATTTCATTAGAGATTTGAGAAACAGAGCTCTCTAGTTCCTTCTGAATGGTTTTTGACTGCGACTGTCCTAGATGACAAGTACTTTTGGACACAAAGTTCAAAGCCATCCGGAAGACATAGTAAGACCCTGTCTCTGAAACAAACAAACAAATAAGAAATGAGCAGAAAAGAAGACAGATAATGGTCTCAAATAGGCAGATTTCAAAAGGAATTATCCAAGAATGTGTTAATTATGTTTTTATTACACATAGAAAAATTCTAACATAATTGGTCGTTAGGAAAATGTAAATAAGCCACAATGAGTTACAATTGTCCTCTGCTAACAGGGATACCTCCTAAAAACAACCAGAGTGTGTCTCACTAGTCAGAGTGAAAAAGGTAAAACAACCATGGAAAATGAGTGGATGGCTTCCCAAATGGCTAACCACAGAACTGCCAGATGATCAATCCAACAATTCCACTCCCAAATATAATATTTTTTTTAAATCAAAATCAGGGACTTAGGAGATATCTGTGTTCTGATGCTCATTTTAGCATTGTCTACACAAACGGATGGGAAGCACCCAAGTCTCCATCAGCAACAGATAAGCAGATAAACAAAATGTTGCCTGTTTGTGCAAGGGGATGTTCTTCACCCTTAGAAAAGAACAAAAATTGTACCTGTGCCACAATATGCACAGGTATAAAAACAGTACGCTTAGTATATAATAAGCCAGCTGCAGAAGGACATGGTGTGCAATTCTGCTTCTGCGATGTACCTAAAGCAAGCAAAATGGTGGAGACGGAAAGTTGGATAGGTGGTACCTAGCAGTTGTAGAAAAGGAAGAGAGAAAGAGAGAGCTGTCATTTAGTTGCTTCTGTTGCTGCTGATGAAAAGGCTTTGGGCGGAGATAATGGTGATGGTTTGTAGAACAGTATGGCTGTGTCTAATGCCATTGACTTTTACCATTATAAGTAACTAAAATGATAAGGTATTATATATATATATATATATATATATACATTACCACAATAAACATAAAAATAAATTAAAAAATATTAACACAAGTGCCATCTGCAGACCAATCAAATTTGAACCCCTGAGGTCAATGCAGATGGAGCAGAGATGAAAGACAAATAATGCCAAGGTTGTTTGATAAAACCTCAAAGAATCAAATTAATTTAAATTATACACAACATGCACATACACGCATACACACACACACACACACACCTGCACACACATGTACATCTTAAAGGATTAAGCGACTTGGGCTGACAATGCTCCCCGCTCCCCATAAGAGTCATACACTAACAAAAACTCCAATACCGGATTTCTCCTTTTGAATGAATGATTAGTCCTGGAAGTGTGAGTGACTCCCAGAACAATATCGATTGTTAATGTAACCTTTGGTTGCCTCTCCAAAGTTGAAGGTGGACCCCTGTTGTTAAAGACGCCACGCACACGTAGGACACAGATAATGTGAGCTGCATCTGACCTGAAAGCCTCTTTCCTGAGGTTTAGTTTCCATGGTCTCACAAGATACTGTGCAAGCTGCTAGGAGAAATAAGCAAGTACATAGTCCTATCCAGAAACCATGAGAACGGCCACCATCGCAAGACATGCAGGAAGGTGTAATATGGTGCAGTCACATGCTGGTGCCAACCGACAGCTGTCCAGTTGGACTTAAGGCCCACTCAACAGGAGGGAAATCGTGCCAGGGCTGGAGAGCTAGCAACCTTGCCAGGGCTGGTGAGACCATAGTCCTTAGAAAAGAATCTTCTGCTGCTACTTCGATAGACTGGCATAATTCCATACCACATTTTAACTCTTACCCTTATGCCCAGGGCCCAGCCCCAAATGATCATACATCAGAGCTCCTGTGTGAATGGCTTAGAAAGACTGTCTGAGCCAAAATAGCGGCAAGTCTGCTGTGAAACATCCCCTCCTAGGAATGACCGCACAAGCAAGACTGGAACAGCGGCAGTATCAACGGGCATGCTAATGTGGAAGGGGAAAAATCAGCAAGGTTCCACTCCTGGGCAAAGAACTACGAGCAACCAATGACTCCGAGGAGAGGGAGAATTAGGCTTTCCCAGGGAGGAGCTCTTTACTGGTTATCCAATGCAGAACTGTCATCTCTGAAATCAAATCCACACAAATAAGAAAAACAGACTCAGTAAGTTTTATATGTATGTATATATGTATATGTGTATAAGATGTATATGATATATATGATGTATCTGTATCTGTATCTGTAAATGTGTATGTGTATGTGTGTGTATGTATATGTATATGTGCATATATAAAAATATGCATATATGTGTGTACATGTATATACACATGAATATGTGTGTATGCATGTATACGGGAATATATGTATATATATTTGTGCGTATACATACATATGTATGTATGTAACAATGATAATCAGAGAAAAAGAGGTGATCCACTTGAGAGTGGGTGGACATAAAAGGAGCTTGAGGGAAGGGAGCTTGGAGGGGCTTCAGGAAGGAAAAGGAGCGGAAGTGATATAATTCCACATCAATTAAAAAAGTATTCTCTTTAAAGTCACTTGGAGATTCTGAAGTAGACAATGATTACTAAGCTGTTCCCACTGAACATCAGCTCACTGTCCGGCAGGGCCTTCATAGCGCCCTTTCTGTTAACTTGTTAAACAATCCTGAAGGCTTATCTCCACTCTTCTGTCTTGAATCTCCTCAGTGACTTGACTAATGCCATGGAAGAAATAGCAGGGCCAAGACTTGCACTCAGAACTAACACAGGATGGGATCCCTTAACTGCTGCACCACAGGGGTCAGGGCGTAGCAGCAGTTGAAAGTTGGATCATGGGAGGCAGCTGGGGGGTAATGGAGGACTCTTCCTGGAGAGGAGAGGCAGAGTGAAATGCCAGGCCTGGGGACAGCTTGCCAGAAGGGGCCATGTGGAAGCTCTTAGAGAAACGTGAGTGGGCACATTTGGATGTGAGCAGATATGGAGTGTGTGGAGAGTTGAGTAATGCGGGTTCAGGCTGAACAGCCACGACAGTGGGAAGGGCCTGGTGCCTGTCACGGATCTGGGTCACCTAGGGCTGGAAATCTAGACATGTTTTGAGGGAGTTTCTAGATAAGTTAGTTGAGGCAGGAATGTTAAGTTTTATAACTTTCTTTTATCAAACCCGGACCCCTAACCCTAACCCTGTTAGTATACAGGCAATTCCATTGACCTCCTCTGAGGAACCTAGCAACTGCTTAGGTCACCTGCTGCAACACCAGGTCTGTGCTGCTGTTAAAAGGACTGGCAGCCTCATTCTCTCTCTCTCTCTCTCTCTCTCTCTCTCTCTCTCTCTCTCTCTCTCTCTCACACACACACACACACAAAATGTATTTATTCTATGTGAGTACATTGTCGCTTTCTTCAGACACACCAGAAGACAGCACCAGGCCTCATTATAGATGGTTGTGACCTATCATGTGGTTGCTGGGATTTGAACTCAGGACCTCTGGAAGAGCAGTCACTGCTCTTAACTGTTGAGCCATCGCTCCAGCCCCAGATTCTATTCCCTTAACCAGTTCTTTTCTACATAAGTAGTACCAAATCCAGAGGTGATGGCTTTAGGGTCTCTGAGAACAGAGAAACTGTCCAGGTAGAGGTAGAGAACTCCATTCTGATTTAAACAACATCAGCCAGGGTATTGATGGGAAAGGCCAAGAGCTCTTCCTTGGAGAAAAGGAAGGTTTGGGACACGGACAGCCTGTAGGCCCTGGGGCTGAGGCATGCTCTTTGCATGTCATCAGAAAGCCAGGCTGGATGAAAAAGAAAACATGGACCAGCAACAGAGCTTCCAGAGGATTACAGGGACAGCAGATCTACTGAGTGCTAGGCTTATGGCAACCCTGTGTCTGTCTAGATGACCAACACACAACAGCCCTGTGTCATCAGTCCTAGCTCCTGGCTCCCCCCTGACTCCAAAAACCTACTTGGCATCACAGCCAGTTGGGGGTGTATCTGAGGGTTGAAATCACTCGCCAGGCACTCAGGCAACGCCCTTTCTAACCTCTCCACCATCCAACCCAGAGTGATCCAGATGTGTATACGTCATTTTTCTATAGCTGCGATAAAACCGTGACCAAGAGAACGTATAGAGGACAGAGTTAGGATTCGTAATGGTAGGTCAAAGACTGAGAGTTCACATCTTCAACTACAAGCAGGAAGAAGAGAGTAAAATAGAAATTGCATTAGTCTTTAAACTCAAATAGCCCAGACCTTAGTGACACTCCAGCAAGGCCACACCTCCTAAGCCTTCCAAAACAGCACTACCAACTGCAGACCAAGTGTTCAAATGCCCAAGACATGTGACTGGCACCACACCTTCTGTAAACAATGAGACCAATCTGAAAAAAATGTAAGCTACTCGGACTGGAGAGATGGCTCAGTGGTTAAGAGCACTGACTGCTCTTCCAAAGGTCCTGAGTTCAAATCCCAGCAACCACATGGTGGCTCACAACCATCTGTAATGAGATCTGACGCCCTCTTCTGGTGTGTCTGAAGACAGCTACAGTGTACTTACATGTAATAAATAAATCTTAAAAATAAAAAAAAAAGAAAAGAAAATATATAAAAAAAAATGTAAGCTACTGTGAGCCCTGTGACACATCCCACCTCCCTGTTTCCTAACAGTGTCCAGCGGTCAGAGCTATTCTTAGATGTCATGACTAAACTAGGAGAGAACACCTAGCATCTCTAAGACTTCCCGCTTCTCCCTGTCCCTCCAGAGACTCCATCACTGCCTCTTGCTACTGTCTGTCCACAGGGTGAGAGACCTGCTCCCGGGGGGGGTGTCATAGAAACTTGCAGACCCCAATGGATGAGCATTCAGATATTAAGTAAACAGGAAGGCTGCCCTGAAGTGTGTGTGTGTGTGTGTGTGTGTGTGTGTGTGTGTGTGTGTGTGTGTAGAGGGGAGGAGTTGTTGCCTCCAAAGAACCCTACAAGCCTACCCAGCACAGGCTTGGTCCAATCACCAGCAGGGTTGAGGACAGGCTTAGGCTGCGCTCAGACATGATGGTACATGCCCCCCATGTGGCTTACCTGCCCACCGTAGCAGAGGGAATCAAAGGGCATTTGGAAAAATCTGCTCCTTAAGCCACTTTTACCCACCACCAAGGCTGCTTTGAATAGAATTCTCATCCCTAAGTCGTAGCTATCTCAAGCACTCCCCAGGTTCCCTTTTGCTTGGAAAGGTCTGGAAGGAACAGCCCAAGAAGGCACCCACAGTGGTTTGCCATGCCGTAACTGAGCACCAATGACCACCTTTACGTGTTCACTACATGTTCGCTTCATGTTCACAAGCTGAGCAAGGGAAGGAAGAGAACTGAGCCGCTGAGATCCCACCAGAGCACCTGGACGTCCTGCCTATTTGCATTCGCCTCGACAGGCTTCCAGAAGCCACAGTGAGTTAATCTCACAGCGGAAGATTAGTTGATTCGATTAACTGCTCCCTGCAGACTAACCCCGGAGCTCTGAGCCCTCATTCCCGGAGCCTGCCTCACCAACCTCCACCAGCCAGGAGATTCCACACAACGGTCCCTATCATAAGATTGGAAAATAAATTGAAAATGAATTTCAGCCATTGCTTGTGTTTTAAATATGAGATAAAGGGAGGTCCCTATGCCTGCAAGTTCAATCAATGAAGGGGGGAGGGGCTGTCAGTTACCAGTAGCACACTCGGTGCTCTTGTAGCAAAACCCAATGTCCTGCAGGAAATGGAAGCTCGCTAGCAATAACTGTGTAATTAGGCAGCTGGTTTCCACACCATTCACTGACAGAGTTCATTTGTTTGTGGAGAAACAGAGTGTACCTCCAAAAAGTGGTCCTAAGGACCTCACCTGAGGATGTCACTTGAGAATGACCCTAGAAAAACCTTAACTTTTCAGCTATTCTGACTTAGGGGGGAACTCAGTCTGGGTGTGAAGACTATTTTTTTAAGGCATTAATATTTTCAAAATTATTTATGTAATTATTATTTACTTAAGAAAGAACCATCAGTAATGTCCGACTAGCAGAAACAAGGCCCTCAATTCTAAGTGTTGCTCAAAAATATGTATTTACTAATGTTAATTTTAAAGATGATTGTAGGGGTAGCGAAGTTTGAAACTTTTGTCATCAATATTGTCTCATGTCAAGATGTCAGATGAACCCAGAGATGTGATGACCTCAGTGTCTTGTTGATCAGGATACTTGCTCTCGAGCATATTAAAACTTGAATGCATATTCTGTAGGGCCTTTGGCTAGTCTATTCCCAGTGGGTGCACAGACCGAGTCTGAAAGTGTTGACAGGAACTGTTACTGTACAAGCTTCCCTAGGGTCCTCCCGGGGACCTAGCAAAGGCTTATGCTACAGCTATTATCAGTCTCTCTCTCTCTCTCTCTCTCTCTCTTTCTCTCTCTCTCTCTCTCTCCATGTGTTCCCTGCTGGTCTTTCCCTTTTGCTGTCCTTCTCTCTCCCCTATCTCTCTGCCCTCACGGCTATGCTCCCATCTGTCTGCCTCTACTCCTTCAGGTCCTTGCTCCCCTCCCTCCCCAACTAACCCCCCTTTGTTACCAGGTCTGTGCATGGCATGATTTATCAGGGGACACCGTGGCATGGGCCCGCCAGGTACACACACACACACACACACACACACACACACACACCTGCCGCTGCCTTTTCATTTCATAACAGGAATGGTCTTGAGTGCGTACAGCTTGAGTCACCACGGTCACCAAAGCTAGTGTTCTGGTTGAGGAAAGGATGCTAGAGTGCGTAACCCTGAGCATCCTCCTCCTGCTACCTCTCTTTTTACTCTGGTTTAAGATGTCAAACACCAGCCTGTGAGTGGTTGCTATTGTTTCAAGTTCACTCAGGTTGGTAATGTTGACAATGAGGTGCGGCTACATTCTGATGTTGGTTTGGCCAAGACAGAAGGACGGTGAGGAATCTTCGATGGGGAAGTGAAGTTGGAAGGAAAATGTGTAAGTGTAGATGCTGGGGATAAAGAGATGCTGCTAAAGGCTCTTGCTCTTCCAGAGGATCTGAGTAAGGATCCCAGAAACCAAGGACAGCTCAAACCAGGTGTAAATCCAGCTCCAGGGTATTCAACACCTGCACACACACACACACACACACACACACACACACACACACACACAGACACACACACACACACACACACAATTAAATCTGAAAAATGTTATCTTCCCAGGCAGCCCCTTCCAAAGTTGGTCACTAAACACTGAGAAATAAACACGTTCCTGGTACAAGCATCTTCTTTAGCCTGGGTCTCATACCACCTTCTCCGTATGTGTTTCCAAATGTACTGAGCTCTGTCTTCACTACTCCTGCGTTCAAAGTCTCGCTGTTGGCTTACAGACAATTTGGCTAGGCTCCACCCAACAGTGACCTAGCAACAGCTTGCTTAGGTCATCTTGTGCCCCATTGCCTGCTGGGTGTGAGCCTGGTATATAAAGAGGATCGTTTGCTACTCCAGGCCCTCTTCTCTTCTTCTTCCCCTACCCACATCTTCTCTCTTTCTCTCCATGTCTCTCTTCCTTCTCTCTCTCCTCTCCCTCTCCTCCCTCTCCCTCCCCCCACCCTCCGCCCTTCTCTGTTCCCATGTGCTGGCCTCTCTTTCTATCCTTCTCTATCCCAGCTTTATCGGCCCTTGTGACTCTGGTCCTACCCCTTCTCTGGTTCCCAGCTCCCTTGCCTCACAGTAAACTCCCCTTAAATTAGGTCTGTCGAATGGTATGATTTCTCAGGCAGGGGCCTCCTTACTCCCACTGCCACCACATTATATTTCAAAACACTCATTTCTAGGACACTTGACAGATAATGAGTCCTAAATTTCGGTTGGTCATTGTCATGTGAAACTTGATATACTTCGATTTTATTAGCTCAGCATTATAATAAATGACAAAACCTATGGGAGTTTTTAAAAAGGGTCCAGTTTAGTACTTTCTTTTGAGACAGAATGTTCTTATGTGCCACAAGTTGGTTTCGAATTTGCTATCTTCCTGTGACTCCACCCCCCCCCAAACTAGTATTGGTGTGTTGGTGTGAATATTGGTGTGAGCTACCATTCTGAAAAACAATCAAACAAACCTGATATTAAATTTTGTTAAACAAACACCGAGACTCACCTTGGTAACAAACAGGTTAAACAAACTTTATTAAATTATACTACTGTTAGGCCAGACTTGGTGGTGCATGCCTTTAATTCCAGCACTGGTGAGGCAGAGGCTGGTGGATTTTGGGGGGCCAGCCTGGTGTCCAGAGCAAGTTCCAGAACAGCCAGAGCTACACAGAGAAATCTTGTCGTGAAACACACACACACACACACACACACACACACACACACACACACACAAAATTATTGTCTACAATACAGATAGCTACCTTGAACCTTCAGCTAAATTCTATTATGACATTAAAACAATGGATTTCTTTTAAGTAAGAAAAGCAAAAAATTATAAGCACAAGTTAATACCCATCTCTGAGTAGGTGATTTCTATCCCACCCAAATTGACAAAATCTACCCCCAACTGGCTATTGTCGATTCCTTTAATAACTTCGATCACCAGAACTGGATTTCAAATGACTTCAGGCCCTCCTCCTGGGGGTCTTTGAAGCTATTTAACATTGGGGGCCTTTTAAATACACGTGTTTTCAAGTTCTGCCTGGTTGAGACCTAAGCTGCTCTGCTCAGATTTGCATTTCAGGGATGCGGAATCCTGCACCCCAACCCCCATCTCCTCACCCAGCCCCCACCCCACCTCCTCAAGAGGTTTTTTTTTTTTTTTGAGTCAGCCAAAGTCACCCGTTTGGGTTCTGTGATGTTTAGCCTTCCAAATCTGAGATTCTTTATGTTAGAGTGGTTTAAACCATCTTTCTTCTGAGTGTTCCCAAGAACATGGTCTAAAATACACTCGACATGGAGAGCCAAGTGCTCCTGGTAATTGCCTTAGATGCTTTGTCTACCATCAGCTCCAGAGGGGAAGAGGAAACTGAGTGGGTTTGTTGGTTTTTCTCAAGACACTTTCTGCTCGTTTGCGAGTGGAGAGGCTGTGGCCCAGGGGCAGGATGATATGTATTTTCCATTCACATCTCCCCTGAGGTTCTGTTTAATAGATTGCTCAGCACACAGTAGGCGCTTAATAATTGCTGTTAGCATAGCGATTAGTTTGTCAGTACTTTGCCATCTACCACCGTCACAGAAGAAGGAAATCATCAGGGGTGGACAAACAGTCCTCAGCATGTCCCCCTCTCTCCCATGCTTTCAAAAGTGGCTCTCAGGGGTCTTCTGCCTCTACGTTTGGTGAGCCTGCTGGGTCAGCTGCCAGGAGCCACCATGATGAGTGTCACCTCCCCCAGAGCCCAGCAGCCAGGCTGCTGGCTTGTTCCCCAACCTCTTTTTTCTGACAAAGTGCAGAATATCAATAGTGTTTTGGCTTAGGAAGTTCAAGGGTCAATCTTCAAGGTGCTTAAAGCTGGGGGGGAAACTCTCCAGAGACTTAGAGGCGGCTCTGAACCCCCAGCAGCAGGCTAGTGGCCTCAGGGTGCCCAGTACTCATATCTCCAAGTAAATAGAGGCACCCAGTGTGAGAGCGGCCAGCAGGCCGCATGCTAATTAAACAAACCAATTATGCTAATTAACTGGCACAAATGTTTAAATGGCTGTGAATCAGAATGAAGGGGCTTACCGCTTAGCTCCCATACAATTACCCAGATAAAGAAAGAAAGAAAGTAGGTTTCTAAACAGGACCATAGTTTAAAATGTAGACAGATCAGGCCCAATCAAGTTCTTCGAAAATACCTGCCAACTGCCTTTGTTCTCCAGCTAAGGACAAGAAGACAAGGAAGGATAAATTGCAGCAGGAAAGACCAAGACAGCCTAAGCTAAAGTTTGGGAGGCCCACCCCCTGAGGTGATGCTGAGAAGTCTGTCTCCGCTCTTTTCAGCTATGGTGGTTGCAGAGACGAAGTTTTGCACAAGTTCACCTTGACTTTAGAAAGGAAACAAGGCCCGGTGATGTGTCAATTAGGGCTAGTTTCTAGGAAAAGTTTCTAAATGACTAGATATATATGTGCATATTAACCACGGGCCTGATTTTGGCATATACAAATAATGACTTTGTGCTATGCATATGTATGTATAAATTTTGATATGTATACATAGATACATGTGTATGTGTGCATGTATGTGTGTATGTATGTATGCATATGTGTATGTATGGATCAGGCCTTTGATTAAAAAGCAAGTTTTTCCTTTCCTTTCCTTTCTTTTCTTTTTGTTCTCTTCCTCAGGAAAGACGCCTGGTCAAGCTGATCCCTTGTTGTTGGAATTCAATCAAGGGCATTAAAGTGTAAACCAGTTGGAAAAACAAAGAGCTTTAGGCAAATTAGTTGCCTCAACAACAACAAACAAGCGCTGGGTAATCTTCTTAGAGAAATTAATGAAAGGAAAGCCCCCTTCAGTTTGGGAAGAGAGTGCTCGCCGCTCCCCGAGCACAGGCCTGCAAGGTTTAGCGAGAAGGTACGTCTGATGAAAGCCGGATTAAACCGACCTCAATGGGAACACAAAGCGATTGAGGGGGGGTCTGCGAACACAGCACGCCCATTTTCAGATGGAAGGGTATTGTAGAGGGCCACTGGGCCCTAATCCTTTATGCAAATCTCCTTAGATTGAAGTTTGCTTAAGTGTTTTATTTCTTTGCATACAATTAACATGTGAAGCTCTGAAGCGATGAAGGACTTCAAAGAGACCCCTGTCTAGAAGCACCTAGACACCCAGCAAGCCACGTTTAATAGCCTTCCAAGAGTTCCTGATGCTGTTGGATGCTTTCTCACCATTGGAACCTTGAGAGTGTTGGAAACAGGAAAACAGGAAAAAGACCTCCATAAAAAAACAATAATAAAACAAACAAAAATATGCCATCACCTCCAAACAGACTCCGGCTTGCTCCTCCTGGTCGCTGACTTGATGAGTGTCTCCTATTATAGGTTCTATCCTTTCTTCCAATCTAATCATGTTTCCTTTTTAATTTGATGAAAGCACTGTAATTCTGAATAGCGCGTTCTGTCTGTCTGTTTGGGAGTCACTGCAAGTGTACAGAAAAGTGATCGAAATTTAAAGTAATTGGAAGCATCCCCCTTTGGCCCTTGTCATTCACGTTTTATCCTAACTGGTTCACACACACACACACACACACACACACTGCCCAGAGTGCAGCCACACAGCAAGTGTGCTCTTCAAGTCCCTTGAAGTCACTTGTACACAGTCAGCTGGTCAGCTCCCTTGGGCGCTGTCTTCTGTGGGGATTTCCTAGAATGGGCTCCCACGTTCCCTCACACTGGCACAATGTAGGTTCGACAGCAGCTATTTAAACCTGGATGAGATTTCTTTTATGGAACGGGGTTTGGGTTTGGTTTTGCCACCCAGCCCAACCACACCTGGGTATGTGTCCCTTTCAGTCCCTAAGTCACTGTGGGTGTGGGTGTGGGGGGGACTGGAAAAAATGGGTTTTTACATTTTTGGATTTATTTTTATTGTTTTATGTGTATGTGTGGTTTTGCCTGCATGTATGCCAGTGGACCACACATGTACCTAGTGCCTGTGGAGGTTATGAACCTCCACTGGTCTTTTCCAACAATAACAAGTGCTCTTAACTATTGAGCCAACTCTTTAGTCCAAATTTGGATGTTTAAATATATTTCAATTCAATGAATTACTGAAGTGGTTTGTTTTAGTTTGGGGTTTTTTGTTTGTTTGGGGTTTTTTGTTGTTGTTGTTTTTGTCTTTTTTTTTTTCCTTCAGCTAAAGGCTAAAGTTTAGAAATTCTAGAGTCAGAGAACAGTCATACTGCCTAACCGTCGTGGCCCTTTGTGAGCAAGTGTCAAGGGTTCTCCTGGATGGCACCTGATTTCCAGGGCTTCCTTCTCCCTCCAAATATCCACCTGAAGGGGCCCTCAGGAATGTGCAAGAACCCATCCCATACCCCTTGAGAATCCCAGATCTGTGGTTCAGCCAGTGCAGGGAGGGGGACACGAGAAGGCACAAAGGTTTTCCATGTTATCTGCTACCACCCTCACCTCACATGCCCTCGCTGCCTATCTAGGCCCACATGAACGGACTGCTGCCATTTAAATCATTCTACATGCCAAAAGACAGACAGATGGACAGACGGACGGACGGACCCAACTGTTGGGGTCTCTGGAGTCATGTCTGTTGCCACTTGAAGAACAATAAAGATTCCACAGTGCTCAAAGATGGATTTATGGCTATTCTCAGAGTCTATCAAAACTATCACCTGCATAATCACAGACCGTGCGCGCGCGCGCGCGCACACACACACACACACACACACACACACACACACACACACACAGAGAGAGAGAGAGAGAGAGAGAGAGAGAGAGAGAGAGAGAACCCATGACTGTCTCCCAGCCCCACTGCTGCCCTCTGCGTGCCCTGGCTTGTCCATGAGCTTTCTGAGCTTCTCTATCCTGTCCAGGAACAGAAGCAGCAAGTCTGGGAGACCTGACTGCGATCTAGAACCTTCACTGTCATCTCCATCTCCAGGGTTTGCTGTGCCCCAGATGCTTTGGAATGATGGCTAGTATAGAAAATGAGGTAGGTGCATCTACCTGGGAGGTGAATGGGCAAAGGGGGTGGGGTGGGACTGGATGGGGAAGCATCTTCTGGAACATACAAACTACACAAGCAAAGCTCAGGGGTCTCTAGTAGAAGACCAGAAGAGCAGAAACAACTCCAGGATGGCCAAGGGAGTGGGGAAGGAAGGCTGGGGGTCAGGGAAGTGAGGAGAAGAGGCTCTGACGGCAAGGGCAGTGGCTTTGCCAAGATGGAGCACTAGGCTGGGAGCACTGGCCTCCAGGAGTATCTAAGATGACTCTGCAGAAGGAAAGGAATGAGGGAAGAGGAAAGGCAGCTTCCTGGTGGCCAGGACTGCACGTATGCAGACAACTAGAGTAGCTTTTGTATGCAACTCTATTTTTGTGGGCAGATTTTATGAATGAGGCCCATGCAAGTCCTAGGTTACAGTAACAGATAAAGCAGACAAGGTCCAGGACCAAGACTAGGCGATAATGCTAGGGATGGACAGGAAGCAGGCCAGGAGAATGGTAAGTGGATATAGGAAGAAAAGGCTGTTTCATTTAGAAGGGCCAAGGAAAACCTCTCTGATGAGGTGATATTGAAAAGAGACCTGAGGCAAGAAATAATGATATGGAGCATTTGACTGTCCAGCAGAGGAACCTTCAGCAAGCACATGGTGTGTGTGTGTGTGTGTGTGTGTGTGTGTGTGTGTGTGTGTGTGTGTGTAATTCACCATGAGAGAAGCACAAACACAGAATCAAGGAAAACAGAAGTAACCAGGGAATTTAACTCTGAGTGACATGAGAAGCCAGAGGGTTTCTGGATGCTTCTAATGCAGTGATTCTTGGCCATTCTAATACTCCAAACCTTTAATAGGGTTCCTCGTGTTGGGGTGACCCCCAGACATACAACTATTCTTGTTGCTACTTCATAGCTGTAATCTTGCTACCGTTGTGAATTGTGATGTAAATATCTGACATGCAGGAAATCTCATGAGCTACCCTGTGAGAGAGAGGGTGGCTCAACCAACCTCCAAAGGGGTTGCAACCCACAGGTTGAGAAACACTGATTTAAAGCATGTGATGGAGAAACAAGCCAAAAGCAGAAAACCCAGGGAGGAGGCTCCAGCCACGACCCAAGTGAAGATGGACGACAGCCTTGGTATAGGAAGCAGGTGGAGGTGTGCATGCTAACTGTGCTTTGAAGGCAGAGGGTGTGGTTTGCTGAGAGGTCAGACATGGAATATGAATGGAGCAAACACAGAGCAGGTTCTGAAATTTTAGTCCTGTACAATCAGGAAGACAGAGCTGTCCTCTGCCCCTGTGTGTGTGTGTGTGTGTGTGTGTGTGTGTGTGTGTGTGTGTGTGTGTGCGCACGGATGTGCGTGCTTATGCAGGTAATAGTTGGGATAGACTCTGAGAGTGGCAATAAATCTGTCTTTGAGCACTGTGGAATCTTTATTGATCTTCAAGCAGCAACAGACATGACTCCAGAGACCCCGAGAGTAGAGTCTGGAAGATTCAGTCCTTCCTTCCTCTAAGCAAATTCTCTCATGGTATTTCCTTAGTGTCTTGCTGCAGGTTTAGGGTTCTGGGGGACTGCAGCCCTCCAGGTAGGATCTGTGACCCTGAAGTGCTCACATGTGAGCTCTTGGCCTTCGGCACGTGAAATCGTATCCACGCAAGATTCATGTGGACCAAGCTGAGTGGGGGATGTGTTCAAGACTGATGACATCCTTTGTCACTGCAGAGGCGAATGGGGAGCTCCAAGTCACCAAACTTCTTACCCACAGGACCTCAGGCACGTTGTTGACATTTTCTTAACCTTGGTTTTCTAATAGGTGGAATGGGGGAGGGTTGATTAGACCTCCTCACTGAGTCTGAAGTCTGACACACATGAGGACAAGGCATGTCTTCGGCACATAGGGGAGATAGCACTTATAGGGGACGGCACTCTGCCCTAGGGCAACGGCTTAGAAAAGGAAAGTGAACTAAATTATACTGACCCCCAGTTCCATCCTGAACATCTCAAGTGAGGTATCAACCATTCACACAGGCCCTGGAAACAACTACAGCACCTTGGACCTCGGCACATGCTAGCAAGTCTAGCCAGGTCTTACTGAGGACAAATGTAAAGGCCATCTGCTCATCTGCATAGTGGACTATTGCTTCCGTCTCCATCTGACTTTCCAAGCCTAAAGCTCCTTGACCTCTCTTCCCTGAGTTCAAAGCAAGCAGTTCGAAAGGTGTGAGCTAGCCTATTGGCTACCCTCCTGGGGGAGCCTCAGTTGAGTCTGGGTACTGTCAATACACTGCCATAGAGACCTTGAGGACCTGGGCACAGCTGGTACTTGAACTTGTAGAGAAAGGAAACCAATTTTCTCCATTCCAGAAAAAAAAAATTGGCTTGAGGCCTCCTACGTGCCCCCTCCTGACAGGCAGCTGCCGCAGGCTGAGGAGAGCAAGCAGACAGCACAGGCTTCCCAAGGACCATATGGGCAAGGCGCTCGCTCCGAGGCTGCACCCGCCCTGCTTGTCACCCCCAATCACACTTGCTCTAATCTGTGTTTTAATTTACTCTGCTGGTGAGACACCCGCGCTGCCAGGGCGGTCCTTGGGGCCCCCTCATTCCTGCCGCTGATGACAGGATGTATGCAAAAGGCACAATTATTCACCCACCAAGGTGACAGAGAAGGCCTCTGACTGGGAATAGGTTCCCAGCTCCCAGCATTTTTGTGTCAGCCACTGAAGGCCTTTGCAGCTTGCAAACAATCCTATGGAGACCTCCACCCCCTTCTTCTTCTTCTTCTTTTTTTAAGTAAGCATTTTGATTACAGTCAGTAAAGAGGTAGACTGCAGGCATTGATTCTCCAGGCTGGTGCAGAGAGGGGTGGCCACACACACTTCTCCTTTCAACTGAATTATTGGATTTTTTTTTAATCAAATAAGATGATTCTCCTCCTCCTCCTCTCCCTCCTCCTCCTCCTCCCACACAGCCAGTCGTCGCCTGTTTGGCCTCAGACAAAGAGAAATATGTCAAGCCCGGCCTATTAATTCCTACAGATTCCGCATTGTTTATGTTCTCATGTGGACCACATTCCAAAGCTCCAGAATAAAACAGCTCTCAACTCCGTGGTGTATTTCATTTGCTACGGTCCGAGCCGTATTAACAATGCCTTTCATTTCCTTATGGCCTAAAATGATTTTCTTTCCGAGAAGATTTTTTTTGAGGGAGTGGAGGAAGAAATAGAGAGTTGAAGAAAGAGAGCAGGGGAGAGGAAGAAAAGAAAAGAACAGAACACACCCCCCTCTCCTTTTCAGGGTATCATTTGCAATTTAAAGCTAACCTGGGGTGTGAAGGAACAATGGTACTGACCATAAAGGTCTGGCTGGGCTGCCTGCCGAATGAGGGTGATGTTGTGCTATTTAGCTTTCTTCTACCATAATATCTACTTAATGGAGTTCAATGGCAGAGGATTGTGAACAGTATTAAGGATTCTATTAAGTTCCGCAGCGCCCTGCTACTCTCCTCTAGCTGGAGAGAACTTGCAATTTAGAGCTGAGCTAGGGACAGAACCTTCTAGGAGCACTTCTGGAAAAAATGGGTGGACCCCTCCCCCCCCAGTATGCACTTGATGTAAGATTTGTGTTGTAGAACTGCCAAAGAGCTGTTTCCAGACTGTGTTATTGCACCAGGCCCCAAAGCTTTGGACGTAGGAGCTCCCGGCTCCTGGTCTAGCACTTTATATAACGCCCTTCTAGTTAAGTGTCCTGCAGAAGGAATTTACCATCTATGTTTACCCCTCTGGGTTCTGTGGTAATGAGAAGAAATGATCTACTTTGGTCTTGTGAGTTCTTTGCTGTTTGGACATTGTCAAAAGAATCTAGCCCTTCTCCTCTCTCTTTAGATACTCAATGAGACATTTCCTAAATTTGATCTTGTCGGATTGTTGCTCTGAATTTTGAAGTCGCCACTTGCTTGAATGCAGGAATTCTTCCCAAAGGCCATACCAAATGGGCCTTGGGCCAAGAGAGAAAATTCTTTCTAACCAGTAAAAGGTTCTGACTTGACATTATTCTTGCTGAGTCAGGTACACTCCCAGAGGCAGCCTTTAAAATTTCCTCCTCCTTTCCTCCTCCTTTCCTCCTCCTCCTCCTCCTGCTCCTCCTCCTCCTCCTCCCTTTCCTCCTCCCCTTCCTCCTCTGTTTTTTCTTCTTCTTTCTGGAGAGAGTCTCACCACATAGGCCAGGCCTTGAATTCATGATCCTCCTGCCTCAGCCTCCCAGGTATTAGGGTTAGAGGTGTGCATCACCACAGCAAACTTCAAATCTTTATTTGACATGCTAGGCTAACTTTGAAGGATTTTTTTTTTCAGACCAAACAGAGCCAGGTGGCTGGGCTTAAATTTTCCGCGCGACTGTGCCTGGACCCAGGGATTCTCTCCCCACAATCCCTGAAACAATAATTTGTCCGTGAGTCTAGAGACAGCCGTGGAGGATTCAAATCTCTTTCCTGGGCCAAGTGTACCCCCCAAAAGACACAGGAGCAGAGGGTGTTCTATTGCCTGTCACAGCAGGGAGAAACTGCAGCCGAGCAGTCCAGGCCTGGACAATGTGAGGCCAGAGAGAGGGAGTCGAGGGGCTCAGACTGTGGGAGGGATAGGCAGGAGGGGAAGGGGCCACACCAGAATTTCACACAGTTGGCTTGAAGAGGCAAGCACTAAGCTGCCTTTTCAACCATGGTAAACTCCGTCCATCTGGCCACCCTAAAACTCTGTCAGCTCGTTCCCCTGCCCAGGGCTGATTGGACCCCCTGAAGCAGAAGTAAGGACATCAATGGTGTAAACCCTGGTCACAGCCACTTGACGGTATTACATTTCATTTCATGCTTGACTTAATCAAAACTGGGGAAATGAAATGTACACCTTTTTGATGTTCTTTTCCCTGCTGTTTAAAGAGAAGAATCTTAACCCATTTGATCTTCACATGCACCCAGTAAATGACCAAATATGCCAAGCTGTCAAAAGCAGAAGGCAGCCAGTTGCCAGGGGGTGTTGGGCCGCTGGGAAAACACTTAAGGCAGCTAACTTAAGTATGGAGTCCGGGACTGTGTGCAAATGCAGCCTTCTCGATGAGGCTGCAGTTAGGAACTTTTAAAAGGAAGAAGTGGGCAGGGAAATAAACACAAGGCCCACAGAAAGGAAGCCCAGGCTGGCTTGGCTGAAAGATTCTCTCCTAATCCCTTCAGGATTTTGGTGTGATACCTCATCCCTCTTCCTACTGCTGGTTAAGAGGGAGACTCCAGCAACACTATGTTCTGAGGCAAGTTGCCCAACTTCTCTTGGAGCCTTGTTTGCCTCATCTGTACAATGGGTCTGATGATCATTGCTTTGAAGTTGAGTCACATGATATGCTCAGCATGCATAGTGTGCGGCCCAACAGGTAGGAAGTTCCTTTTCCTTAAGATTTATTTTTAATGCTATTGGGTGGGTGAATGGGGGAGGAATTGTACATGTGAGTGCAAGTGCCAAGGAGGCCAGGAGAGGGCGCTAGATCCCTGAAGGAGCCGTTAGGGGAGGTTGTGAGCTGCTGGATGAGTGTGTTGGAAACTGAACCCCGGGTTCTCTACAAGAACAGTGTGTGCTCTTAACCACCGAACCATATCTCCACCACCTCTGAAAAGTTCTTAATAAATACAGGCTAGTGCTGTTGTTGCTGTTGTTATATTGTTATGGGCTGGGCTGTCTTCCCCTCCAAAATGTGCATGCTGAAGTCTAACTACCAATCAGATTGTGTTTGCAAACAGTGTTTTTAAGGAGGGGAAGGTTAATAAGGGATGGGGATACACGAACCTGCAATCCTAGGACCCCAGGGATTTAGTGAGGAAATAGTGAGTTCCAAGCCGGCCTGGGATATATAGTAAGACTCTATCTCTAAACCACATCTAAAATGATAATATATTATAAGAGACTCAGTAAGTGATGTCACACTAGGTAAATGATAGGTCCTAATCTGAAAAGACTCATATTAGAGGAAGAGGAAGGGCATCCTTGGCAGCTAGCGCCTTGATAGATCCTGGACTTCAGCCTCCAGTGCAGTGAGAATGGCAGTGACACCTGTGTCCCCATCAGTGGCTCTGTTATATGACAGCCACACTGACTACCTCACTGACCATTGAGTTTGTTGCGAGGTACTTTGTCCTTGTTATGTGGGCATTCACTTCTCCTCGAAATCTTTTGTTTTGTTATTTTTGAGACAGGGTTTCTCTGTGTAGCCCTGGCTATCCTGAAATTCACTCTATAGACCAGGCTGACCTCGAACTCGGAGATCTACCTGCCTCTGCATCCCGAGTGCTGGGATTAAAGGTGTGGGCCACCATATCCAGGCTCCAGGCTCCATGCCATCTTACAGTCGCTGAAGTAGATCCTGTGACTTAAGTGACTCTGAAAACAGGGACTTAGTAAAATGGTTGGTATACAGTGGGTGCTCAATAGGTTGTTGTTAAACACATAAGCACATGGGAACCGTAACGTATGGCAAGAGTCCCCAGGTAAGTTGCTGATTGGCTGGGTGTTTCGGTTGTCCACCTGTAATCCATGAAAACGGACGAGCTGATTTTCAGGACTGTTCAATTCTGCCTTTAGTCGAAGACTGAGCTGGGGACAATGGGGCAGTGTGAAGTGAGCCGGAGCTGCTCTTTCTCCTCTAGTCTATGCAGCAGGGCGGTGCTTAACCGCTCCATTAAACTGGCAAAAAAGTTGCCAAGGTGTGTTCATCCTGTGAGTTCACCTGGGGGGGGGGGCCGGTTCAGAAAAGTGCAGGCTATCGAATGGAGACCTTACCCTGGAGCCTGAGAGCCCTGGCATGGGCGTTGGGAGAGTTCCGGTCTGTCTGTTGGAGCTCATGGGACGGTGGCAAGACTGAGCCTGTGGGAATGTAAGTCTCCATGCTGTACAGCTGAGCCTTCGCATCTCCAGTCCAGCAAGGACTCTAGAGTGGGCTTGCCACTGGCCCTGGCTTCTAGGATATGCTTCTGCCTAGCCAGACTTCTGCCTCTAGCTCACCAGTGACTACATGCAGGTCCTGCTGACTTGTCTTCACTGTAAAGAGTAAAGACGGGGGCGGGAGCGGGTTGGGGGGGGCAGTGGCAGGGCTGGAAGAATGGCTCAGCATTTATGAGCACTTGATGTTCTTACAAAGGACCCAGGTCTGATTCCCAGACCTCCAGAACAGCCCAGAGATGGCTCACAAAAATTTCACAAGTGCAATTCCGGGGGATCTCTGGGCACCAGGCACATGGGTGGTATATATGCAATAAAAATAGTCATGCACAAAAAAAAATTAAATATTTTTTAAAAAGAATAGTAAGCATCTGCTCCTTGTTGCACACAAGTTTGCTAAGGGAAGCCAGGTCAGTTGATGAATCAAGTTCTCACAATGAGTCTTTCCAAGCAGAGAACCAGAAACAACCTACACAGGTGTTTAGTGGGACACATTCCTGCTGTCTGGAGTTACACCAGACTGAACGAGCAGTCCCTGAGCACGATGCTGCTTGATGCCATCCCTGCTGTGTTTGTATATTATCCGTGTGTTTGTTCACACAACAGGGCTTCAGGAAGTCGAGTTCTTCTGATCTGGACTCTGTCTCTTCATGGCTTTAATAACATGCACAGACTGCACAGGCCCACAACCGGATTTCCTGCCCACAAGGTGGAGAGGATACTTTTCTCTGCGTGTCCCATATGATGATTAAAAAGACGAAGTCAGTTGATATAGTGTGAGAGGTCTTGCTTGGGCTCATCGCAGCAAGACCAGAAGACAAGCATAAGTATTTGTTCCATAGAAACATCTTTAAGACAAAAACCCACAAATAGTTTAGCCTTAAGGCACCAGATCAGAACCATGGTCTCGTCTCACCTGGGTATCAACTGATGAAGAATTTATCTTGTGGAGGCTGGGAGATGGCTCAATGGTTAGGAGCATTTGATGCTCTTGAAGAGGACCTAGGTTCGGTTCCCAGCATTTGCATGGTGGCTTAAAACCATCATTAAGTCTGGTTCCAGGGGATCCAGTGCCCTCCTCCGGTTTCCTCTGGCACCTGGTGCACACACACCACCAGGAGGTCAGAGAATAACTTGCGGGGCTCAGTTCTCTCTATCACATGTGTTCCCAAATTCAGGTCACCAGGTTTATCAGCAAGCATCTTTACCTACTGATCATAAAAAATGAGTCTTTTTAAAGGACAAAAAGCACCAGAGAGAGGCTTGGACCGTAACTTTTTTCCTTTTTAAGTTAATTACATTTTTTTTAAGATTAAGATTTATTTCTTTTATGTGTAAGAGTCTTTTGTTGGCATGGATGTGTGTGTACCATATGCATGCCTGATACCTACAGAGTCCAAAAAAGGGTGTCAGATACCTTGGAACTGGAGTTACAGGAACAGGTTGTAAGCAGCCACGTGGTTCCTCTACAAGAACAGGAGGTACTCTTAACACCGGAGCCGTCTTTTCCATCCCTGTTTATCCATGGTGCAGGGGCGAGTAGAAAGGGACTTGGTGTTACAGAGCATCTGCAGGGAGCTCAAGATATCCTGAGGGTAACCTCTCAGTTGTTGTGCTAAGAAATCCAGGAAAAACTTTAACCAATGCCAATGTCAGACAGTGTAGATTTAAGGCTGCCAGATACCCAGCCAATGCAAGGTACTAGTTCATGGCCCTGAGGCTCCGCCCCTCTTGAGAGAGAGCATGCTACCTGCCTCTTTCTCCTTACTGCAGACTCCTGCTCTGCAGGACAAGAGTCTATAGATCTTCGCCGACTGTGCCTCGTAGTTTTGCCTTGTAGTGAACATGTATTTCACTAATGAGGTGGTTCATTGGTAAAGACAGCAATAGTTACTGCAATTATGTATCCGATTGGATCTCAGATTCACCTACCAGGGCTCTACCTAGCCTACCATGCTCACTAATATATCTATGAAATAACACTTGTAGCCCCTTGTGAGCCCTTGCTGTGTGCCAGGCCCTGTGCTGTCATAGGGATTAGCTCAGCTAATCCTCCCAACAGGCCTACCATGTAGAGTCTGTTATTATCCTTGCTTTAACAAGAAGTTCAGAGACCTCAAGAGACTTGTTCAGGTTTGCACAGCAGTGAAAGCTAGAGGTAGGATTTACATGTTTGCATCCTAGAGTCAGATCCCACATTGAGGACCCCGGTACATTTCCCTCCTGTGGAGTTGCATGCAATGGGACCTGCTTGGTGTGTCAAAGAGCCCAAGCCTCTCCTCGTACCAAGAAAATCCAAGACTCTGTTCAATCTCCTGGCTGCACCAAAGTTTTTTTTTCTCTTTTGTTATAGGGTCTCATTTGTGACTTGATGAAAACATTTGTAATAGATAATCAAATGCTGATATGTTGGAAGGGACAATGGTGTGTTTGTTAAATATAAATGAACAAGAACACGGATCTTCAGTGGCAGAAAGGCAAAGGGTTTGACGCCTTTTCAGTGATGCAGCCTTTGCCCCAGGGAAGAAAGCTGCAAGCCCCTAAAGGCTCTTGGTGATCTTAGACAGCTCTTGTGTGACAAGATACATAGTTTCTTTTCAGTAGCGGGCAGATTACCGGTTACTATAGTTTCCCTAATGCTCAAATATAGCCCAGGCCTGAGCTGAACAGAATAGTTTAAAAGTGCCGAAGTTTGGCCCTGGAAACCACGTGTTGAGAATCAGACACCAAACAAAGCGAAAAGCACATCTCTCTGGTCTTTGATGTCTTTTCTGAGGGCCATAGAGTGAGAAAAATACAACGGGTGCTCAGGCCAGGGGCTGGATGGGCCCCTGTGACAATGGCCAGCAGAGCCAGAGCTGAACAATGTCCCCGTCCCAGGCGTCCCTGGACATGCAACTCACAAACCCCCCACTGGAAAGGCCACTGCAGCCCCTAGTTTCTGAGAAAGTCTCTGTGGCCCCTGCAAACTAGCTGAACAATCTGTCTTCCAAACACCCACCTGCTATAAACTCCCTCCTGGAGTAGGGGACTGTCGCTGGAACAGGCTCTCTAACCTTGTTCCCAGTTACCTAACCATCAACACCTTCAGAATCACTTTCTGCCCAAATTTCAATTTTCCTAGATTTGCAAATAATGCTTTTCCCCTCCATCTCCGAAAAGAGATACGTTTTCTCCCCTCAAATAATTCATAAATACTGCAAAATGCTGCCTCCCTGTCCCCATTGGAGGTGACAAAGTGACATTTTTTTTCATAAACAGGATTAAATTAACTGCTACTTATGCTGTTGATGTGGGCTTCTCTCCTTCTGCCAAGACCTGCTTATTTCATTTTACTTTTTATTTAAATCTAGGGATTTAAATAAATGTGCCTGTGTACCTGAGATCTCTATCCATGACCAACTGGCTGCATCTAGGAAAGATGCTGAGGAGATAATGGACCAGAAGAAGGAGAAAAAGGATTCCCAGCTCACAGAGCAATGAGTGGTCTGGGTGGTGGCTGCAGTATTGTGCTTCTGGTTGTCATTAGTTCTTAATAATGTTTCATGAAAAATATCTAATTGTAACAACTGTATTCCTTGAGTGAACATATTCCGGGAATTGAAGCCCGGACAATGGCCCTAGGGTAACTATCCTTGAATTTGAGTCCTTTGTGAGCTGCCAATAGGCTTACAATGTGGCGAGTTAGGGAGGCATATTAATGGGTAGACGCAATGACAGCCATTCTTCAACCTCAAATCTTCTTATGCAGATATTCCCCATGAATTCAGTTCAAAGTGCAGTCTTCAAATGAGCTGAGCTCCTCTTAGAGGGGACCCGGGGAAAAAGTGACATGAGAAAAATTTCGACACTTGTTTTTATAACTGAACATGATCTTGTTATCATAATCTGATACTGGTCACTTGCATGGCCGGCTTGTAGGATTTAAAACCCTTCACAGAGACGGATAATCTCCCCTTTTGTGGAAGTGTGGACAGAATCCCGGGGCCCGGGAAGGCGGCAGGGAAAAAGCAGAGTCCGAGCTTTCTCCATCTAAACTTTTCATGATAAAAGCATTTATCCTTCGACAATCACAGGGCACATTTCGGGGTATTGTTAAGGTTAGCAAAGGGCAGAGGAGGGGGGTGCTTAAAAATGAAAACGGCCAGGTTTTTAGATGACTCCCAACAGCAAGCCCCCCACAAACGGGGACTCTAAAGACCCTTAAGAAAGCTGAGTCCTTATACTATCTCCCTGGACACCTCACAGGACATCACACAAGGATGGCTGGCAATCTGGACATCCAAAGGTGCTGGGACTTTGTATTTCATTCTTAGCCTTTTATGCAGATCAGCTCATTTAATTCTCACAGATGATCGTTGGTGTAGCCGCTATGATAGTTTTACAGATGAGGAGAGTGGGAAGAAAAATCAGCTCTTGTCAAGTCATTAAGAAACTAGGAAGTCTCCTTAAGAGGGGAAACCTGCTTTTGGAGAAGCAGTAATTCAACTATGGTAAGAAGTTGGGATCGTGTCAGGAGAATCTGTCCCTTTCCCTGATGTGTTTCAGGTCATCCGGACAGCTGGACCCAGAGTTCGTCACTTGACACAATAAGCTTACATTTAAGACAAAACAAAACAAAACCTCCCAAAGTGGACTATAACTTCATAGTGTCTTCCTTTGTAGTTTTGGCAATGTGAAGATACCTGAAGCAGAATCCCACAGTTCCCCTTGTGTTAAGTACACTGAGACATTTACTTTATCAATTGAAGGTCAGTTACATTGCTTAACGAGAAGTGGACTGTGTGGTCCAGTAAGAGCCAGTGTCCTCTGGACTGTTTACATATGGAGCACCAGGGTGCTCATTTGTCATTCACGTGTCGAGAAGAATTCTGGGTATGATTTCCATTGACAGCTCAAGAACTGAAACCTTGAATGGAGTGGCTGAGATTAGAACCTGAGGGTGTGAGGCTGGCTTCCAGCAATCTGTTCCATGCTACACAGGGAGTTCCAGGCATCCTGGACTGGGGGACATCTGCAATTTTCCTGGGTACCTGAGTTCCGAGAAAGGCAAACAAAAAAATTGGACTAAGAGATAGTGAATTTGCCTAGAGTCTTAGATTTGAGTTGTTCCCGCCATGTTAACCAGGCTGGCAGCATCTCCCTCCTATGACTGATGACTCGAAGGTTTCTTACCAGAACGTTCAATCAAGCAAAATATGTCTTGGCTCACCAAAGTCTGTATAAAATATATAAAGACTTGATAATATATATAATATATTATCAAATATATATATAAATATATATAAAATATTATCAAATATATAAAGACCTTGATAAGAGCAATAACCACCTGTGAGTGTGTTGATGGGCATTACATACAGATGACAGTGCTCCAGGCATTGGCTGGACATCCTGTGCATCACCAATAGCCATGGATCAGATAATATGGGAGTGGCTGCTGTACATGTGGCATCCTGGGTTGGGGTAGGAAAGGATAAAGTTGCCATAGCAGAGGACCAGAGGGCTTTGGTTTTTAACATTTAAAGAGGCTGTAAATCCAAGGTCAGCACTATCAGGGAACTTCTTATGACGCCTCTTCCTGGTTTGTGCATGGCTACTTCTCCATTGTGCATTCATATGTTTCTGTCTGGGAAGAAAGAGAGAGAGGGAGACTATGCATTTTGGTGCCTGGATCAGGTCAAGATTCCAGCCTTATGACTTCATTCCACCTTGTCTCAGCAAGTGTTTTATTGCTGTGAAGAGACATCATAACCACAGAAGCGCTTATAAAGAATGACTACATTTAATTGGGGCTGGCTTACAGGTTCAGAGGTTTAGTTCATTATTGTCATGGTTAGAAACATGGCAGAGGGCAGACAGGCATGGTGCTGGAGAAGGAGAGGAGAGTTCTACATCTGGATCCTCAGGCAGGAGAAGGGAACTGTGTGCCACGCTGGACAGAGCCTGAGCATAGGAGACCTCAAAGCTTGCCCCCACAGTGACACACTGACTCCAATAAGGCCACACCTCCTGATATTGCCACTCCCTACAAGCCAAGCATTCAAACACTATGAGGCCATACCTACTCAAACCACCAGACAGCTTATTTGTCTTTTGAAAGGCTTTGTCTCCAACCACAGGCACACTAGGAATTAGTTAGGGCTTCAGGATTGACTGCATCTGGATATGGTCCAGCCCACCTCCAGTAGGGGTCAGAAGTGCCCGCAGATGTCAGCATCTCAAGCCTGCTGTGAATGAGTGATTTGAGTGCAGGAGTTGCACAACTTACACTTCTCGTCATCATGACCAAATGCCTCAGAAAAGGAAGCTTCGGGGAGAAAGGGGTTATCTTGGCTCACAGTTCAGAGACATTCAGTACGCCATCTCAGGGAAGGCATGGAAGCAGGAGTGATCTGGTCCATGTGCTGGCCACAAGGTGGAGAGAGGGGTCTGGGAATGCGCAGATGACTTGTTCCCTCTCTTGCTTTTGATTCAGTCTGGCATCCCAGCTCATGAGATAACGCTACCCACGTCAGGGCAGGAGGGACTTCCCGTCTCTGCTAAACCTTTCTGGTTCTAACTGACCTCCAAGATACACACAGAGGAGCATCTCCTAGGGGATTCCAAAACTCCCCAGTGCAACAATGGATATTAGACAGCATAGGAGCTACGAATGGCTGCTTGGACTGGTGGGGTCTGCGTGGGATTTTAAATGGTATAGACAGTAAGATGCAGACCGTAAGTACAGCATGTATTTTCTTTTAGCATCTTTTGAAAGAAGTTACATAGAGGCTTGTGGAGGGGTAAAGTTCGATTTCCCAAGCTCTCCACCATTGCCCATTGCACAGGTCTGTAACGCTTCACCAGAACTTTGGAGTTTTAAACATATCTACAACTTAATATATTCTGAAACTATTTCCATTAGTTGTTTGAGCATTTTAGAGATTTAAAGATATTTCGATCAAATCTATTTCCATCTTGCCTCTCCAGTTCCTCCCACTCTGCCACTTCTCCCTTCTAGCTTTAAGGACTCTTTAAAAGATTGTTTTATTACTATGAATGTTTTGCTTGCATGTATGTATATACACCATATGCATGCCTGATGCCCCACAGGGAGTTAAAGAAGGCACTTGTAACTAGATTGTGAGCCACCATGTAAACACCAGGAATTGAACCCAGATCCCCTGGAAGAGCAACAAGTGCTCTTAACCACTGAGCCATTCCTCTAGCTCATTTATTTTATTTTAATTTTGGGTACTATGTCTACTTAGTGGTGCCAGTATGTGCTTAGGTCTAGGGCCATCCACCAGGACAAGGACAATCTAGCAAGAGTTGAATCACTGAAGAAAACTGATCCTCCTTTGCCCAGGAATTGAGCTCTTTGGTTATGTTCCTTGGGTGGAACATCTGGGACTCCCTCATTCATGATGCAATGTTTCTTGTGGTTACAACCAGAGCTGCTGTGAGTTCGTGTTGTATAGCAGGCCTGCCATATCTAGCAAATACCGCTTTGCAGCTGTCTTCCACAACCTATGGGGATAATGCCTTTCTCTCCCGGATGCCAAAAGCTAACAACAGAAAGTCCAGTGGTAGGTATGGGCTGCCTCTCTTCTGATTATTGGCCAGGGGTCCAATCGATCCATTAAAAAATGCAGGTTATGACCATTGTTCTTGATGACCAACTAGAAGTTGAAAGTCAGACTCTGGTGCTGAAGGTAAAGAGTCATAGAATATGGATAAATCAGACTGGGACTGAGCTGGGAGCTTCATCCCTCTGGCTAGCCTTCCTGGTGCCAGAAAGTGCTACGCACATTTCTGGGAGAGAAAAGTCTTCAGTAATTTCAGCCAGCTGCAAATTCATGAGCTATAAAAACAAAAGACCTGGCAAGATATGCCCATTTGTGCAATAGTGGCATGAACACACAGGAGAAACCAACCACTCTCTGGCTCTATCCAAGGTAAGCACAATAAGATAGAATTTATGCTTTAGTGCTGTTGACTGAGTCAAGAGTCTGGGGCTGGGTAGATCATAGGCTCTAGGGGGAAATCTGCTACTTTTTTTTGCTAAACAGGCATCATATTCAACAGCCCTAAAAATACTCACTTTTCTATCGACTGATTAGTACAGCTCTCAAAGGTGAGACTCACAACTGACTAGAATTCAGAGAATAAGCAATCTGGGGGTGTTTCAGCCTTTCATAGGATATCTACATCACACTACAGCCCTTGAAGTTCATATATCCTCAAGGAAGAGGCAGTAGAAAGATTATAAGAACCAGAGGGTGCGAAGGAATGCTGAGTTCATATTTTTAATATCACGAATGATCAGAAGAGCAGCTATGTGTTGACTTATCTCCCTCACAGCTCTAGTTGTGCCTTGGCCATAACCAATCACATTATAATAAAGTTCATGAGTATTCACACCAAATGAGATGAATAAAGGTTTTAAAGAACTTAGTTGCTACCAACTAAGATCAGGTTAGACCAAGTTTTGGTAAGAATGACTTCCAGCAAATTTGCAGTGTCAGAACATCTTAGATTTGGGTACTTTAAGTCAGGGGTATGACCTTGTCATATGACCAGCCTGCTCCACTCACCTGGGTTCTGACCTGACCTGGTGAACACCTACATTTACCTTCTGCTTTAAGAGGCACAGCGTGGAGAAAGATGCTCAGGCTGAGAGAAGGGTTTCTTGACACAGAGCATCAGAGACAGAAGTTAGAAACATTTTGGGAAGGTATTGCTGCCTAATTGCAATGAAACCAGTTTCTAGGAAGGGAAGAATACTTCAAATGGTTCCTAATATCAAGAAAAACTTCATTGCACACTAAAAAGAGATGATTCTCAGGCCAGGAGACAGTTTGGGAAACTTTAAGGCATGTCACTGATGAAAAGAGAGGCTCAGTGTGGAACACTATACAATTCCAACTTTGTAACATTCCTGAAAATGCAAGACCACCAAGGAGCTAAAACTCTCTACATTCCAATGGCTTGGTAATGGAGGTATGACAGGCAGAACACAGCGTGCGGAGGGTAGTGGAACTTGCCTGTGCGACACTGCAAGGGTGGACATCTGTCAGTATTCGATGGATCAAACCCACGGAAGACACAGCACCAAGAGCCAGCCTGTGGACTGTGATCATGGTGTATCAATGCCTAAACACTGACTGTGACAGAGGAACCACTCAAGTGGGTGGAGACATGGTGTCCATAAGAGGGCTTTCCATGTTTGGGGATGGGAATCATATAGAAAACATATGTACCTTCCTTGCAACTTTGCTGTGGACACTAAAATGACCTTTGAAAGCCTACATATGAGAGAGAGAGAGTTAGAGAGAGAGAGAGAGTTATAGTTAGAGAGAGAGAGAGAGAGAGAGAGAAACCTTAGCAAAGCCACAATGCATCCCTCCTGTGGTCCTGTCTGCTCAGAAGCTTGCTTCAGGAATGAGCTGTGATTGTGTAGAAGCCTCAACAAGAACATCACTGCCATTGTCACTGTCATTCCAAAGCTGCCTCACATCTCCTCTGTTCTGCCACTGAGCTGAAAAATGGCGACCACACCCAAGAGTGAGCAGACATTATTCTCCACATACAATGAAGTTCTCAGCCATTTCACCCAGGGACAAACTACGAAGAAAAACACACCTGGTTCCTCCTCTTTTGCTGTTATTCCAGATATCAAGCTTACTAATTAGCATTAAGTAGATCATTTAAAGACATATATCAGATCAAATCCCACTTTACTTAATGGCTTCATGGCCATTTGGAAAATAAGTGATGTCTCATCGCAAGGGGGCCTTGAGGGGAGGGGACAGCTATTGTTCCAATGGGGAGTGCACTCTATCAGCTGAGAGTGTCTAAGTACAACTGATTCACCCACAGAGATCTCTAAGAGTAGAAACTGAGTCACGTCTTGTAGAAGAAGGAGTTTCTTCCCTCTTCCTGATTCTGCATATTAAATCACTGTTATGTGTAAAGCATGCTGTGCTTCTGTCTGAACAACCGGAATGTTGCTCTGAAAAAAGAATTTACTCTTGGGTTGGGTCATTTGCTGTTGTCCTTGACCATTGATGCAATGTGGATCTTGAGATGATGACAGTTCAGCTCATGGCCTCTCTGAGAGACCATTCTGCACTCCAGAGGGGTCTCAACTGCCCCAGAGTTTCTTCTGGAGGGTAATTGGAAACTGTGGTTAACGTAGCATGGCTTTTTAAATTGAGTTGAAAAGTTCATCAAAATGTCATCAATCTGCTTTACATAGCCTTTCCTGATTGAATCTAACTTGGGTCTGACCAATTATTTATGAAGTTGAGCCTTAGACAGGGACGCTTTGGCATTTGTAAACCAACATTAAGTTGGGAAAGGGATGAACACACAGTCCTCAGAGACTCGCTTATGAGTGTTAAGATGTTACCCACAAGCAGAGTCTCTGAGGTTTGTTTGTCCAGGTAATCCCTAACCCGTCAATAATGTTGGATTGCCACATCAGGGTCATGGACAAATACACGAATGAATAATAAATGAACAGATGCAATTTCTAAGAACTTAGAAGTTCATATGAAAGAAATTTGTAGGTGGAGCCTCCACCTTTAATGCTAGCATGCAGGAGGCAGAGGCAGGTGGATATCTGTGAGTAAGGGTCAGCCTGATCTACTTAGTGAGTTCCAGGATGAGCAAAAGAAAAAGAAAAACCAAAGAAAACCAAAAACCAAAGCAAACAACAATAACAAAACCAATGAAAAAAGGAAGGAAGAAAGGAAGGAAGGAAGGAAAGAAGGAAGGGAGGGAAGGAGGGAGGGAGAGAAGGAGGGAGGAAGGAAGGAAGGGAGGGAGGGAGGGAGGGAGGAAGAGGGAGGGAAGAAGGAAAAGGGGAGAGAGATGATGATGCTTCTGTGGTTTGCTCTGAGGGGACTCTCAATGAGGGGACTCACACCTTTTCTCTGTGACTATAACAACAGCAACAATAATGCCTATGGTGGCACCTGCCATGTATCTCTCTCCCAGGGACTACCCTGGTGACAGGGTGCTAATCACACCTTCCTGATAAGGAGGTAGAGGTTTAAGAGGCAAGGTCTCCCGCTCAGGGTCACAGAATCAGCTCACAAGTCCAAGTGTGAACAAGACAAAAACACATGACACTTCGTTCTTGCTAGTGAATCCAGTCCCTGTCCCTGCCATTTTTCTCAGTCCACTTCCCAAGAGCCCACCTTCAGGCCCCACTGCTGTATGCAATGTAATTTGTGACTTGAGCACAAGTCATGAAACTAATGTCAACTTAAAATAATATACAGTCCTGCTGGGAACCACAGGACTAAGGACCCAGACAACACCAAACCCCAGGGAACAGGAAGTGGGTATCGACAAGGCCCCTAGCCACACATACACTACCTGCACACTGTGGCATCAGACTATCAAAAGAAAGAATGACTTCCTGTATTATTTGTCCTTTCCCCCCAAGCCAGGTCACACCCAGCTTTATTAAGGATGCTGTTCATAAGCAAGTGATGTCTTTTAGGCAGGACATGGGAAAATGTCATGTGGGATCCAAGAAGGCCTGTTCTTCTCAGGAGTGACCCTCCTGCCCCCACCCCGGCACTGCTCCTACCAAAGCATACACTCTGTGATTTCCGTGTTGTCACAGTGGCAGGAATATGGAAGGAGAGGCTCTGGAAACCTTCACCAACAAGCCCAACAAACATGAGTCACCGAGCAGTTGGGCACTGTTCACGTGGGTCAAGTAGTCTGCAGAAAAAGGAGGGCACTTGGTCTCTGGGGTGCTTTTGACAGTGGTCTGGGGGACTAATCACCCAGTAGTATCTCAGACTCAGACAGACTGCTAAGCTTCTGAGTTCCCTACAGTTGCTGTTAGTAAAGCCCCCTTGCCGGAAATAGTCCAGGGCAGGCATTGAAAACTGCATAGGCTTATCTGGAAAAGAAAGGATCAGAGTAAATCGTATCCAGGGTGGTCAGAATGACTACATAACATTTGGTTCAGGATTTTGCACTGTTATGTTTTCATGTGTGTATGCATCTGTATGTGTCTATGCATGCCTACATGTAAAATGCATTTTTTTATTTTTATTTTTTACTATGAGTCACAGTGCAAAACTGTGGCAGTTCTGTATTTCCTTTGCCTGGAAAGAGCAAGCAAAGCAAAGGCAGTGGGCGAGGCCCGGGCTGTGTTGATGAGATCATTAATGAACTGTCCTTTTGCTTTCTAATTATCTTGAAAGGCTGATTGAAGAGGGGGCTTTGCTTAATCTAACTAACTCTTTTGTCATTCTCTGTCTTCCCAGGCTTAGTGGCCAGTCAACTCTGGCACCTTCTCAAGCCACCTCTGGTCAATTAGAGCTGTTTCTATCTGCATTGCTCTCCTCTCTGGCACCTTCAGTTGGGATCTCACCTGCCACGGAGTGTCAAGGAGCTTGTGGAAAGGTGAAGGAGTCGAACCGATGTCTTCTTTTTGATCTCGGGCTTTTGGAATTTGGAGTTCACCCTGTGACTCGCACTGTATCAAAGCACTTCCCACTTATGATAATGGGGAGCCAGTATACAATACCTACCCACGATAAAGGGGAGCTGGTATAAAGTGGTTGTCTCCGGCATCATCCTCCCTTGCTTTGCGAGTTGCCTTATGCTCTTCCCCCAGAGCCTGTGTGTTCCCTCTGATACCTCCTCCTGATGTAATCTACATAGGGAAAGGAGCAAATACAAAGGAGTCCTTTGAGAATGTACCTGAGGACCGGTGAGCTCTCCTAGTGACTGACATGCATCAAGTTTTTAATGCCAGTTGTGGACCTTGAATGTGATGCCCACTCATGGGCTGTAGCTGCAAGCATTAGCCAGAAGTTGTCATGAGAACAACAACCATATAGTATACTTGCCCCAGCTAGGCCCCACCTCCCAGAGTTCCCACAAGTTGCCAACACAGCATAGCCAGCCAGGGACCAAGTACTCAAAGCACAGGACATTCCACATACCCAGTCTACAACACTGTCTCTGTCTAGAATACTGGGTGTCACCCTTAAATCACTAGCACTATTACCATTATCTAGGTCTGAGCTTGAAGATCAGACCCTGGACCTCTGACCTCCTTATGTGGCATCATTGAAGTGTGTACACCAGAACTCAAGATGACAACAGCATTACTCGGTGCACTTTCTCTGACTGACTGCATCGTTCCCTAGGGCTCTGATTCTCCTTGATCCCGGCATCTTCCCGGTTAAGGTAGCATGTCGTGGATAAATATGAAATCTACTCAGAGCCCCTTGGTAGAGTTATTTCTTCAGCCTCCGCTCTTGCCTTATCATTTTCAATATGGCAGCTGGCCAAGAGGAGGCCATGGACTGATGGTCCCTGGATCATTCTCTGGGGACTGGCTGAGAAGTCCTATGTCCTATGGTAGTTAGTCCACACCTGGCCTCTCCTTATGAAAGTGCTATTTCATCTCACTCCTTGCTACCTGTGACTTCCCCGTCTCTTACCCATAGCATATGGGAAGCCCTCGATCCCAACACTGCTGGCTAGGAGTGGGAAGGCCTCTCCACCTTAACTATGCTCTATGTACACATTTCCAGGTCTATCTGATGGTATATGATGGTGGTGGTGGTAGGGGATTAGCCTCAAGCGACTGAAGGGACCTATTCAAAAGAATGACCATTCTCCCTACTAACAGTTCTCATCCTGTGGGTCACGAGCCCTTTGGAGATAGAACAACTCTTTCACAGAGGTCACCTAAGACCATCAGAAAGCACAGATATTTACATTACAATTTGTAAGAGCAAAATTACTTATGAAGTAGCAATGAACTACTTCTATGGTTGCGGGGTGGGGGTGGGGTCACCACAACATGAGGAACTGTATCAAAGGATCATAGCGTTAGGCGGGTTGAGAACCACCGCTTTAGACATGTGTTGAAGTTCCCACCAGCTTTTGACACGCAAGGGGCTTTTCAAAGTTTCCATTTCTCTTTTCCCAAAAAATATCAGCATCATGATTGTCTCTTCATTACCTTCTCAAAGGGACTTAACAATCTTATACACAAAGATGCTGGGTGGTGCCTTGGTTTCTGTTTACCTTCCCAGAAAATCAGAGATGAAGCAGCTTGTGGGAAGCTTAGCAAGCGATACCCCTGGTTATCTCCTGTACAACACAGTGATTGAATTTGGGGATATGCGGAGTCACCTTCCTGTTCTCTCAACTTCTGTATTGTTAATTGCCCAAAAATAATAAGTTAAAGTTCTTTTGCTCAACACTTAGAGAGGCCATACATTGTCAAAATTACCTGGGCCTTTTGGGCTGATGTTGAGCCACTGCACACTAAGTAATGAGGGTGTGGCTCTGGAGGGTGTGGCTCTAGGGGTGTGGTTCTGGGGGTGTGGCTCTAGAGGGTGTGGGTCTAGGGGTGTGGCTCTAGAGGGTGTGGCTGAGGATGTGCAGGTAAGAAGTTGCCCACAGAAGTTTGCTCTGAGAGTCTGCAAAGCTCTGAGCTCAAAGCTGGCAGCCACAACTTCATTCCTATAACAGGGGAAGCCCCTAATTTAGCCAGATTTAATTTTCAACTTTTATAATTCATTTAAAATTTGATCAATGAGTTAATTTATGGCAAGGCCAGGAGGTTTCTTGCTAGCTCATCTGGTGGGCACAGGCATTATAACTTAATTTATGATTAAGGTGCCCTGCTATGATTGAGTGCAAAAAGGTGGTTTCTCGCTTAGGTTTTGGAGTCTCGAGGTGAGTGAAGAGAAGGCTGGGTGCACCAGGCTTTCATGGTGGAGGCAGGGACTTGGGCAGAGGTCTGCTAGTGGTGGGGCATTGGAGGAAGTCATATTTGACTACGGTCATTCATCAAAGGCCCTTCACGAGGATTCATATAGCAATTCCAGACCAGGAAAAGCTGTGCTTTTTCAATGACCCTTAGAAAATGGGACATACTGGGCAAGACAGGAAGGTAGGTGGATGTCAGCCAATCCCAGGGTGGGCTCCTGTACCCTCAGACAGACAAATACTCTATCTAGCACCCAGTTCTCAACTATACCACTCAGCACCCAAAACACCCAGCACCAAGAGCTTCCTTCACCCCAGTTTCCTTAGGTCAGTCATCTGACCAGGAAACATATAACCAACCCAAGACAGAACCAGAGATGGAGAAAGGGTGTTATCCTAAAACTATACAACTTCAAAGATGTATCTGCTCTGTACCCAGCACCAGTGCTACAGCTCAAGAGATCCCAGCTCATCCATTTAAGCTTCAAATATCCTACAAGACAGGAGTCATTATTCCCTCACAGAAGCAAGTCACTGAAGCCCATATAAGTGCAGACATTTGTTCGAGGTCACACACTGATGGAAAGGGGGCAGTGGGCAGGAGGAAATTTGACCTCAGGATGGACAACTCTAGGACTTCATGCTAATTCATGAGATGCTAGAGATTTAAGCTAAGCCCATGGCTTAAGGATCTCCTCCACCTATTCTCAGCTCACCTTTCCAGATGCAGTCTGAATGCTGTCCATCCACCCATCCATCATCCATCCACCCACCCACCCACTCTCCCATCCATTTATCCATCTGTCCATCCATCAATCCATCAATCCAGTCCATCCACTTACCCATTCATCTATGTGTCCATCCATCCATCCATCCATCTGTCCATCCGTCTGTCCGTCCGTCCTTCCATCCATCCGTGCCTCTTTTCCTAGAAAAGGAAGGGTGGAGTCCTGACTCAGTCCTTATACCAAGACTTCTAGGGCATCTGGGTGCAAATTAAAAAACAATGCCCGGCAATCCAATCCTGCAAGACACCGGGTTGTGAGAAAGTACAGTGGGCTCTCCGAGGAGCACCCTGAGCACGGCAGTCCTGTCCTCAGCTCTCCCATGTTTCTAGGCTCAGTCCCCGAGCATTTTCTCCAAAGCCAACTCATGGGCACTTTACTTTCAGCTCTCCCTGCCCTGCCCCGCCCCGCCCCACCCCACCTATGGGAGGCCCCTTGCCCCCTCTCTGATCACCTACCCCTCTATTCTGTATCAGAGCTATTTGCAAGCAAAGCTGGACCTCCTGCTAGCATTCTGAAGACTCCTTAACCCCAGCAGCCAGGGCCATCCATCATCCTTATACCCTTGTCATTAGCATACCAATGCTGCTGGGAGCTTGGTGCTTTGCCTGGCGACTTGGCTTCCCTCACGGTTAACCCTCTCAGCCACCTTGCCAAAGGGTGCTTGCTGTTTCCAACTCCATTTTACAGATGGCATAAGAGGCTGAGAGAGGTTCAGAGGGCACAGCCAGTACGCCAGGGTTTTATGTACTCTAAAGCCACTGTACTAAATCACTATTCACACATCTAAGGAATTGCTTGTGTTTCTAGTATGTGCAGAGGGAAGGAGAGAGTTGCTTTGGAGACAGACACATAAGAGAGACAACTTTCCCTGAAGATACTTACACTTAAAAAAAAATGGCCGACAGGGAAGACGGCATAATCAAAAACTAACAAACAGTCCAGCAATGGCTCTCTAAAGACCATGCCCTGCTTTGGAAGTAGAATTTTGGGGGGGATCTGGAAGCACAGTTGGCAGAATATTGCTGCCTGGCTGGCCTGCCAGGGTCACACTGCTCATTTCAGGAGACCCTTTCATATCTGATGTTCTGACAAGAAGGATATGATGCGCTTCCGCTAATGTGGGTCGGGGACAGATTTTAGCCATTCTATTGCATGTAATATAGTTGTGGTTTTTATAACTCTGTGAATGATCCTCAACCGTCCCTTCCCTCCCCTAGCTTAAGGGTAATGAGTGTATTAAGTATAGCTATGACATGAATCAATGAGATTTTCTTGAACATCCTTACTTCAGCTTTGTAAAAGGTAATAGAAACTGCATTCAGGGGCACAGTCCCTACACATTTAAGAGCCTTGTGTTTCTAGTATGTGCAGAGGGAAGGAGGGAGTTGCTTTGGAGACAGACACATAGACAGACAGACAGACAGACATGGACAGACAGACAGACAGACATGGACAGACAGACAGACAGACACACACACACACACACACACACACACACACACACACATCACTAGGGTCCTCTCCAACCTGCTTCCTGTGAGTCCCCCTCTGATGGCTGTTGCTCAGAGACTTGTGCCACCATGTATGGCCATGGCAGCCCCATGGATTCTGTCCTACACATACTTCCTGAATACCATGTGTGCCTGGCTTAGAATACCTGAATACCACTGTGAGTTAGGCTTAGAAGCTCCCAGTCATATTGCAGACTTAGTTAGGGCTTTGGAATGATGAAGTAAAGATGCCCTCAAGTCATTTGTCCTCAGAAGGTCAGATCAACAGAAGAATAATTTAAGTACCTGAAATGACCTGGTATTAAGTGGGGAATGAGTTTTGTTTTTTGTTTTTGTTTTTGTTTTTTTTAAATACATGTGATCTGTCTTAATATCCACAGCTCCCCCAGGAAGAAAAACCAATGTGTCTCAGAAGCTTGTCCAAGCCACACAGCAAATGCATGGTGAAGTCTGGCCTTAGTCAGGCAGGCCCAAGTCCAAGAACCCATGGGATGTCTTCCTCTCTTGCACGGACTGAAGAAATTCTATGCAAACTCTCAATGGCACACCACCCAGACTCCACACGCAAACTCTCACTGCATTTGCTTTACTGTACACCATCCTCTCTCCCCCATCAGTCCATCTTACTATCTTTCACTGCCTTGTACCACAAAGCAAGTTTCAGATATCAGTAAACTCTAGCCCTAAACATATCTAAGCCTGGATAGTGCTTAGTGGGGCACAGACTTGAGAGGCTCTCAGAGAAAGAGGAGAGGCCCTGGAACGCCTACCCTTACCCAGGGTTGAAAACTGCCTTGCACATTCAGGAGTAGATAGGGTGAGAGGGTAAAGTTGAGAAAGGGGAGAGGAAAAAGCAAAACTGGGGACTGGCAGAACTCAGGAACTTCAGCCCATTTCCTGTGCCAAGGTTTGGCTGTACAATTCTGGTACCTTTGGCAGTTATTTCCGCCACCCACCACTATCTCTGGCTCTTTCTCTTCCTAACATAAAAAAAGGGTCTGTATTTGCCAAGAGCTAGACTGAATCACTCGTCTAGCAGGGAAACTCGAGAGGACAAAGGACTTGAACAGATATTTTACAAAGAAGACAGATGGATGCCCACAGACACAGCGCTCAGCATCGTGAGTTGTCAGGAAAATGAAAGCTCATAGGACATTGACATCCTACCACACACCCACTGGGACAGTTAAATCTAAAGAGAATGACAGTGACAAATGTGGACAAGGCAGGAACCTGGAGGCCGGAGCTGATGCAGAGACCGTGGAGGAATGCTGCTTACTGACTTGCTCCCCATGGTTTGTTCAGCCTGCCTTGTTATACCATCCAGGACCATTTCCACTTTCCAGTGCTGCCGGCCTCAGGACAACTGGGCCTTCCCACAGTGATTGGCCATCAAGAAAACATACCACAGGCTTTCTTTCAAACTGATCCTATGGCAACAATTATCAATTAGATTCCCTCTTTCCAGATGTGTCTAGGTTTGTGTCAATATGACCAAAAACAAAACAAAACAAGACAACACAAAACAAAAACAAAAACAACCAGCACATTAGACAATCCCTGTCTTACGTGTTTCATTTATATTACCATGGCCATTTTGGTGGCCCTGCCTGGCTACCATGACCATAGCTTTGCTGACAAAAATTTGATTCACAGTACTGGTGTGGAATCAACTGATATGGCAAATGTTGGTTGTTTCTACAGCACAGTTAGCCCTCATTTCTATAAGGTCCCTTTCTCTTCAGAGGTTGTCTTAAAGGTGTATTGGTACTAATGTGACCCAACTTTTCCTTCCCACATCTTCAGACATGTTTCTATTGCTCTGTGAAACAGATAGGCTGATCATCTTACAGGAAATGAATAAATGTAACAGTAGAAATTTGATCTGGCCACTGAGCGTTTACTCTCTTCTTGTTTTTTTTTTTAAATAAGCAGCAGGAAACCGGTTTTGATTTTGAAAATAAGCTAACCAACAAAGTGAATTAGGGCCCATTTCAATTCAAGCAATAACAAACACAACTTAATTCTGTTTTGAAGGAAGGATGAAAAAGTATAAAGATCACGGGAACATTAGCTCCCCCTGGGATCACAGAAGGCTTTGAGTTGGCAAGCAATGAAGAATCTTCCCTGAGAAGTTAGGACACAAGAGGAGACGCTCAATACCCTGGATGACAGAGAATCTTCTTTCAAGTCTACATAAGACCCAGTGCTGAGATCAGCGATCAGAGCAAGAAAGGGTCAGCCAGTCAAAGCCATCTCCAGCTTCACATCTCCAGCAGAGCCCCACAGCCCTGGCTGATCCATGGTAACCAGTCCCTGTCCTGTCACCATCAGCAGCAGATCCATAGCATCTTAATTGATGGCCCAGTCAATGTTTCTGTCTCATTAGCATATCCAAAGGACGTTGACTAAGGGTTTGCCATTGGCTTTGGGAGTTAACAAGTAAATAAAAGTCCAATTGATTCAGCACTATTCAACAAATATTTATTGATCATTTTACAGAGTCCAATAATCACGGTTCATCTATGACTTTGTCCAAGATGAAGTGAAGGCTGGTTAAGTCCCAGGGATAAGAGGGTCAGCAGGGGACTGGCTGGCCACTAGATTTTTGTCAGCAAACACTTGGAATCACAAACAGTTGGCTCCTTGTACCCCAAACCATGGTGGCAGCTACACATTATCAATTGCAGGCTTCATGTTCTCAGTCCTGATGGCAATATTCACTCTTCCCCTCTGTCTGGCTTCTCTTGAGGGCTTAGCCTTAGGATCTGGACTCATTTTTTTATGGCTATATTAATATCCTTTGTGATGGCCCAGCTTGGGTTGAATGGATAATGACCTGCTATTGCGATTACCCTTCATTTTGCAATTTTAGTTCAATCAAAGAGTAAGGCTTAGGGCTTGTAGCCCTACCCAACTCTCCTGGGTTGAGGTCTTAACTCCCAGGACTGGGAGTCCCTGATGATCACACATGGAACTATTTAGTTACCAGACAGCTTCACATCAGGGAGAATTACACTAAAGCCAGCTTCTCCTGGGCTTGGGCCTCTATTCTGAGCATTTAGCTAACAGTGGGGAGGAGTGGCCGGGGGCCACACAGTTGAAGGCTCTGTCCGTACTTCAGCTATCACCTTATGAGTACAGGTTGTTTCTTACTCTCATTTCACGCATGTGGAAACTGAGGCAGAGGGACCCAGGGACAATGAACTTGTCAATGGCAGAACCATAATTTGCCTTCTAAAAGTCTGACCTTAGCATTGCAATGACCTTTAAGAAGCTTAGCCCCTAGCTGGGGTCTGGAGGGGCGTGGAAACCGAACAGTGTTCTGGCATAAAGTAAAGCCAGGATGGGACGGATCCAGGGAGGGAACTGGGCTCTAAATTCTCGGACAAATGTAGAGAGACCTATAAAAATTAATCTTAGCCATTTAAACAGTATTTTAAAAGTAATTTTAAAAATTTAATTTCTGTATTTTGCCTGCATATACGTCTGCATACCACATGCATATCTGGTCCTTTAAGAGGCAGGAAGAGGGCTCCAGATCCCCCTGAAATTAGAGTTACATAAGGTTGTGAGCTGCCACGTGGCTATGTGGGTGCTGGGAATTGAACTTGGGTTCTCTGGAAGAGCAGCCAGTGCTCTTAACTGTTAGATCATCTCTCTAGCTCCCAATTTAATTTTTTTCCTTCTACAGATCTATGAGATCTCATATAAAACAACAAGCAACAATCACACAACAGCATGTATATTATGACCATATTTAAGTAAAAACAAGACAGTTACGAAGAAAAACTACTAGAAGGAGGTATATAACTCTGTATTTCCCTCTGAGGAGGAAAGAAAGGTAAGAAAAATGAGAAAGTTTTCCTATTCAGCTTCATGGTCATGGCTTGCCTGACATTTTTTTTTTTTGGAGACAGGGTTTCTCTAACTCTGTCAGTAACATAATAGCCCTGACCTGGCTGTCCTGGAACTTGCTACGTAGATCAGGCTGGCCTCAAAGTCACAGAGATTCTCCTGCCTCCGCCTGCTGGGATTCAAGGCATGTACCACCATGCCTAGCTTCCCTGACATTTTTCAATAAGAATGGTTCATTAGTTTCTTTTTATGTCTCTGTGACCAAGATACCCCAAGGGAAACAAGTAAGAGAGAGGGCTTGATTTTGGCCCACAGTCTCAAAGGGTGGCACCATTATGTTCATTCGATCCCATATGCTTAGATAAAAACATTGCGGTGACTGGAGCACATTGCAGCATGGCTGACCAAGAGAGTGAAGTAAGCGTGGCCAGGGATGATAGAACCTAAGGACTCAACTTGTCCTCTTCCTCCATCTCTGCCCCACTCTCTGAACCTCCCTAAGCAGCACTAGTATCTGAGGACCAAACACTCAAATCACAACCCTGGAGGGGAGAACACACATTCAAACCATAGCGAATGGATTCGGGCATTTTTAGGGTGTCTTAGGATGCAGCTCTATTAAACAGGAGTCAATGCACTCATCAGGATGCCGAGACACTGGGCTTTTAATTGCAAAATGGTACAGTTACTTGGGAAAACACTTTGATGATTCCTCAAGGCAGTGAATGTAGAGTGAACATTCCACGTAGCAATCCCACCACAAAGCCTGTGCATGCGTGTGCACAGCTGCGTCACTCGCTGTAGATCCAAGGTGCTCCTCAAGCAGTAAATGGATGATAAATATGGCCGAGCCACAAAGTAGAATATTATTTGGCCTTTGAAAGGAGTGAAGAACTCAACAATGCTACTGCATGGATGCTCCTTGCAGATGCATCCCTACGGTATACTAAGATGATAGTGATGCTAAGGACGAAAGCCAACCAACCCTAGAAAAGTCTACGTGAGTCAGACTTTCCTTCACTGTCATGACCCCCAGGTACAGCAACTGAAAGGGAAGAGTAATCACCAAGGCTGATGATTTTGAGCATGCTTTTTCTCTCCATGGACCCTGGTGAAGCAGGTGCCTGTGCACAGAGAACCTGTCTCATAGAAGACAGAAGCAGAGAAAGGAGCACAGAGGTGGGGCTGTAGGTCGGGTAAACCCTTCAACCGCCCACCTCCAGTACCCTACTTCTTCCAGCTAAGGCCACGCCGTCTGAAGTCTCCACATCCTTCTGAAAGAGTATAACCAGCTGGAAGCCAATTTTGCAACAGCTAAGCATGGAGGTTATGGGGCGGGGTGGGGTGGGGGTGGACAATTCTAGTTAAACCACACCACCATGCGCTGTGAATTTCATTTATATTAAATGTTCAGAAACAGGAATAGAGAGATCTACAGAGATGGGCTACAGATGTCGGTCCAGTGCTGAGGGTGAGGAGGGAGGGAGCACGAGAAGACTTTCCAGGGTAAGAGCTCCTACTGAAGTAATAAAGATGCTGCGAAGCCAAATTGCCAAAATCATGGCAGAACTCCCAGCACACTAAGAACTACTGAACTTTAAGCAGGCAAATATTATGGTATGTGAAATATATCTCGATGAAGCTATTATTTCAAAATAGAAATGAATGTGCTTCTTCAGGGACTGTTACAGACTATAATAACTTTTAAATACCAGTTATATATTATGAATGAACATGTTTACTATGAGACATTTAGATGATATAAAAAGACATAATTAAGAAAATAAAATCAGCAGAGACTGAGTATTTTTTAATAAAATAATGCTCATTTTTATTAAAACTTCATAAAATGTGGAAATCTATCTAAGAGGACACAAACCTTGCTTGCATCTGAGAGCCTTGGGCTCCTCCTCCTCAGTGGTAACCAGTTCTGTTTGCTTCTTATAGAAGATCTCTGAATGTTTTCTGTGCATATGTAATTGTAGATATAAAATCTATTATTCATATATTACACATATATAGTTAAGACATCCATATGCACATCTGTACACATTTAAAAGTATATCTCTCTATATGTAAAATTACTTATATGGGTTTTGGGTGTGGTACATTGTAGTGTGTATAGTACGTACAAAGCACTGGGCCCAATCCCTGGCACATGTATGTATTCATTAACATACTCTTTTAAATATAACTGAAATTACAAATACTGACTGTGATGTTTGCCTTTTCTTTCAATATGTGTGTGTACATGCACTAGAGTACATGTTCATGCACGTGCATGCATTCACATGTGCATATGGAGACTTGAGGTTGACATCTGGTGACTTCCCCAGCTGCTGGCCACTTTATACATTGAGGTGGATCTTTCGCAGAACCCAGAGCTCACCATTTCAGCGGGTGTGGCTAACCAGTTTGTTCTGGTGATTTCCTGCTTCTCTCAAACAGAGGTTGGATTTACAGGTGGAGTGTCATGTCTACCTGGCTTTTTCATGAGTTCTGGGGATCTGAACTCTGGTCCTCATGTTTGCATGCTGAGAACTTTACCCACTGAGCCACCTCTCCCCATCCTTACATTTGCTTTGAATCCTGGAGGTCTTTCTGCATCAATGCCCATGGGCCTGGTTTGCCTCTGAACAACTGTGCACCACTGCACAGGTGGCTGCCTATTCTTCACTTGCTCATTGTCTCCTACTTTGCTTTTTGCTGCCACACCTGTCTCCCACATCACACACAACCATAGGTGATTGTCAGGAGGAGTCCTCAGGTCAGATGTCAACAGGACACCGGATGCTGATGATCCTCGCCTTCCCCAGGCTTTTGGTTTTATTAAAGAGCTAATTCCTACCCCTGGTGGAGCATTCTAAACCAGAATCAGAATGCACAATAAAAAGGTCCCTTCACCTCATTGCATCCATCCTTGTCATAACTGAAACATAACACACACACACACATATATGTATACATGCACAAATATTTACACATATACACATAAAGACACATATATACACATATAACATAGACATACATATATACACTCATGCATGAACATACACATATATACACATACATATTCAGACATTTATATACATATGTACACATAAACACATTTACATATATGTAAGCACACACATATATACATATACACATGCATATACATATAGACATGCATACACATGCACATAAACACACATGTATGGGCATATATATACATGAATGCATACATTTTATATACATATACACATTTATATACATGCAAACACACATAATCACATATACACAGGCATAACATACACATCTATACACATGCATGTACACACACATATACACACATATACATGCATGTCAAACACATGCACACACACACACGCACACACCACACACACACACACTCATAAACATGTACTTGACCTGCTACAGTAGAAGAAAGTTGCTGGGCTTTGAATTATACAAAGTGAGACCAAATCCCAGCCCCAGCTTTCATCTACAAACTGGATATTGGAGTTGTGCCCTCTCTCTGACCTATAGCTCCTGGCTCTGTACTGAGGATGACATTGGATGACATTGGCCTCTGGCAGTTTTAAGGGCAGCGGTTAAGTCTGGGTTAAGGTAGATGCTTACACTTTTTTAGGGGTTCCAAAACTCCAGTAATGAAGACAAGTAATGTTTCAACATGTTAGCTCAAAACTGAAGAGAGTCAGCCACGGAGGCCGCCTCTGGCTTTACAAGTCGTTTTACTGGACTGACAAGCGAAATTTTAAAGGGCATTTGTTGAATCCTTGATCCACAGAAAGCCGCAAACACCATTGCTGGGTGATGGTCTTATCTTCCTTTCCTCCCGCCATTACTCCCCTTACTCTCAGAGGAAATGGGGCTCTACTCTGTCCCATTCATCTGAATGCTAGGTTTGAATTACACAACAGGAAGTTTCTGTTTGTAACATAATAGAGCCCAATCATCAGTCTACTATTGATAACTCATTATGTGTTGCTTCTCCTGAGCCTCAGTTCAGAGATGCTTTTTGCCATAATGATTCCACACCACTTCGATAATGGCCTCCTGACGGTGTCAATCAGCCCCCTCCCGTGTCCAATAATATTATTCTGCAATCTGTCTTGGGAGGATGCTTAAAAGCTTTCTCTCATTTTCTCCATTTAACTCATGTATTATCTGAGATTTTACATTAAATGGCCATTCTTAATATCCCTCGGTATGTCACCTCTTCTTAGAGGACACTGACACAGTACTTACCCTATTCCGCGTCTATACTAATCAAATCGGCCTCCCCCACTTCAGTTGAGAGCAGTGCGTTCCGCGCAACAGCATTTAATCTGGACAAAGAACTTAGGAAAGAACAAAAACAATTTAAGCTGCAGTTGCTTAAATGGCAAGGTGATTGAGGCAATTTGTTTCATAAAAAGGAATTAGGAGATATTGAAGTCAAGTTGTGGAATGAAGGTCAAAAATGCTGGGATTTATCGCGCCCTGGACAACCCACAACAATGGAGCTTTAAAAGCCTTAGCCTGGCAAATGGCGGATAAACATCTGGGTTTTGATGCAAAGAAGAAGAAAGGCAGCTAAGGCTTCCAATCTGCACTGTGATCTAGTGATCTAGTAATTGAAAGGCCCTGAAATCCACCCGGAAATCCTGACGCTTCACCTAGTCCTCAGCTAGGTTTAATCTGCCTGCCCCATGCTGTGGAGGGCCAGAAGCCCAGAAGTCCATTGAAATACCTATCTTTACAAAGGATGTGTGGTCAGCCAGCGCCCTTCCCTGTGAATTCAAAGGGAAAATAAAATAAAAATGGAGATGCTGAAGTCCCAATCCCGTTACTGGGCAACTGAACAGAACTGCCTTTTGCCTCGAGGCCTCTGGGACTAGGTATGTTTTTGATTTGAAGAGTCAGGGACCCCGCCCTCCAACATGCAGGCTGATTTCTTTCTTGGGGAGATAAAAATTTGCATCCCACTAAAAGATTGGGGGTAGGACATGGGATGCTCCTGAGGACCTGACAAAGAGAAGATGCTCATTCCAATCTGAGAGTACTGTTCAGAGAGGAGGGCAGGCAGCAAGAACCAGCCATCCAGGTGACATGGGTGTCAGCACCCACAGGAAAGGACAAAGCAGACTGACCTACTCAGAATCCAAAAACTAGTAGAACAGAAAAAGGAGATGGTCCTCATCTCTGGAGCTAAGTTGATCCAGGTTTGTATTCTGCCTTGGCCAGGTAGTCACGGTGTTACTTTGGGCAAGTCTCTTACCCTACCTGAATGTGTATGGCAGGATTAAAAAAAAATCTTACAAATATATGAGACACAACTTACACGTGTTGCACATAGTAGGTGTATATCCATGTGCCCAGTATAAAACACACAGCCTTCTGTGGCCAATTGTCACCTGATGGACTGCTATAGCTACAACTCCCTATTATTGATTGCATTGCAGATTGATTTCTTTATTCCATGTGAAAACGATGGTTAAACACACCAAGAAATGAAAATGATAGGAAAATTTACATGATGGAATTTGCTTTGCACTTTAAACATTAATCTTCAGAAACTCCTTCTTGCCTCTATGATTACCAGAATGTCACTGGCAAACACCACGGCAGAACAAGCTGCTTTCCCGCCTCCTTTATCCGAAGGTATTTATTTTATTCTCTGTTTGCATTCTGGCTCCTGGAGTCTCTAGGCTGGCATCATGTTGGATGATAAATCCATTTGTTTGGGCAACTTCAGGAGGAATTTACCCAGAAAACTGGCTGGAGTTGCCTCTGAAAAAGCCAAATTAAGTCTCCAGCAGACTGGGGCCCCTTCCAAATGAGTTCCCAGTAGGCAGGAAGCATCCGGTTGGGTACCGTGTGCAGCCTACATTTGAGAGCCCCAAATCATGAGGAACAAAGACCACCAAACCATTGGCAGGTGGATCGATTGGCAGATATCAGATTGCATTCTTTTGTCTGCTGCCCAGCTTATTTCAAGCCCTGTCCAACCTTTGTGGAGGGACAAGCTTAAAGGCTGACAAATTTCCCCTCCGTAAGAAATTGCTCCCGTAATTTGTCTTTTTAGCTGAGCTTCTGTGGGCCTGTGTAGCATTAAAAAAAAAATGTTGTCCTTGTCACCTGACATTTTTCCAGCCAGCCTGACACCCCCGGGCTTCTCGGCAGCTCTCTCCAGCAGGAGCTGTCTGCAAGCTCTTAGCACCACCAAATAATTGAGGGTGACACATCTCTTGTTCATTGTTTTTCCGGCCCTGCAAAAATGCAAATATTTCATTGTAGTCATTAATTTTCCCATCCTTTCCTGCAAGCATCTCATCGGTGTGATCTCATGAAAAAAAAGGGGGGGGTGTGAAGGTGTGATTACAAACTGGTGGCACCCGTGCTCCTGCCCACGGAGGGGAGAATCTCATCAGATCAAATCTCAGGGAGGTGATCAATCACACTGGCTGACAACCATTTTGCTTCGTTTGTTACAGATGTGAACATGCTTAATTATTTGTAGTGTAATTAGTTCATGAAATGTCAGGAAATGTCAAACTGTGTTCACAGCACAGACTTTTTTTTTTTCTCACCACAAAGAGCGGCGAGAGCAAGTGTCACTGGGAAATGGAAAGGATGGACGCGGTGTCTACAGGCAAATGAGGAAAGGACATGGGGGACAGATGAGGGTCAAAAATATTGAGATTAGGCATTTTGGAGAATTCAACTTTTAAAAAAATAAAATAAAATTCAGGTGTGTGTCAGACAAGTGGGATGTGACAAGCCAGATACTGCTAGGATCCCACCAGGGGAGTTTGGGTTTGAGTTTGATAGCCATGAATTTAAAAGCAATGGATTTGGATGTTAAGGGATGTCAGATTTGCAGCAGGATCCGCACCTGCAGAGACAGCCCCTCCCACACA
>BTHU01000020.1:18247500-18342500 GCA_036184795.1 Tokudaia tokunoshimensis | reverse complement strand
AGAGGCCTCACCCTGGAGTGAGAACGTGGGAACTACGGATCACTACATGTCACCTGGCTAGGAACCCCAGCATTTCCTCTGGACACAAAGGTTACACAGCCTGCCTCTCCGAGCAGCACTAGCTCACAACAGAGAGCTCCTCACTCACTCCTTAAGGCTTGCCATCTTTGTATAACAAAAGCATGTGGGTTTTAAAGATAAATTAATACATAGCTCCTTTAAAAAAAAAGGTGCTTTCAAAATGAAAACACTACATTTTCAGCTTCTTTTGAAGACCATTTCCTGAAACACTGCCACTCTGCTCCCTGGGCGGCGGTCCGCAGCCTCCCCTTGACTGCGAGAGTCAGATTCACCTTCACTTATCATCTGTCCCTACTGACAGGCAGCAAACACTTAAGGTCTGCTGTGTAACGAGATGCCCCTACATGAAAGACAGGGACATCTATAAAATATATCTTAATTAGCTTATTTTTTCATCCTGGAAAGTGGCTGAATGCCAGGTGCAATAGTCAGAAAAGGTAAAACCTGGGCCTGAGTGCTGGCCCAGCACCCAGTAGCACCTGCTGCTTGCACTGGGGACCCGGGCTCAGTTCCCAGCACCCACAAGGTGGCTCAGGAGCATCATCTGCAGTTCTAGTTCTAAGGGGATCTGAAGCCCTCTTCAGACCTCTCTGCTGCTAAGTATGGACATGGTACACGTATATACACAGGCAAAACACTCTTACATGTAAAACAGAGGAAGGAAGGAAGGAAGGAAGGAAGGAAGGAAGGAAGGAAGGAAGGAAGGAAGGAAAAGAAGAAGAAAAAAGTATAGAGGGAGGGAAAAAGGAAGGGAAGGGAAGAGCAAAGGAAGGAAGGAAATTAAAACAAAATAGCAAAAAGTCAGAGACATAAAAAATGGAAGAAAGATAACAGCAGCCGACATGAGATCCCACGCAAGCTGAAATGAAAAGGTTAAACATACTTCGGGTCTCTGTGACAACAGACAAGCAAAACCCTGTGGACTTCACACCCCAGAATCAAGACATTTCACAAAGGTCTAGGAAGCCAGCATCGAGCACAAGACAGAAAGGGGAGCAATGGCGAGGGAAGGAGAAGAGAGAGCTAGGATTTGTCCTGGTGTTTGAAAGGGGAAAGAACACTCTCAAAAATGATATTCCCATGAAAAGGCAAGGAAACCAGGGGTTTATAGGGTTAAGATAGATCAAATTCTAAATTTTAATGCTTTAAAAAGTGTCCCCAAAGTTCTTTAATTAGGTAATATATTTATATATTTTATAAATACACACAATACAGATAGATATTATTACATCTATACAGATGTATATTATTATATACCTACAAATATAAACATGTACATGATTGTGTTTAGCAAATGTGTCAAGGAAAACTTTAGAAGTTTCCAAAGACAATTTAGACATGCTCTAAAGACTTGAAAAAAAAAAAAATAGAAAGTGATCAGCCATTGACAAAAATTTCCAGACAGCAATTACAACACGGTTATACTTACAAGTTGCTAGGTGACTAGACTCTAAGTGTTCTGACCATAAAATAAAACGGTAAGCGTACGAGGGCCATGTACATATTCTTTGGCGTGATGAATATATACATTTAATATACAATGAAAAGCCCTGTTTTATCACTTTTAAAAGTACTTTTTAAAAAAGAACATCTAGACACAGCATTTCTGAGGGACTGGAAGCAGTTTTCTCTTGGCATCAGACTTAACAGTGACCTCTGCAGCCTATGCACCTGTTAGCTAAAAACAACAACTCCCTTTCACATTAACAGTCTGTCACTTATCCCTTGAATGTTTATCTCCTTTGGTCACAATTTTATTGTCATTAAACAGCAAGTACTGTGTAGACAAATGTATTCAAATGCTCCGAGTACACACAGAGGACACTGTTCCCTTTCCAGCTGAATGGATTCTCAGCTGGTGTGAACAAAAGACAAATGCCTGCCATTCTTCAAGTTAAAGGGAGAAACAGCCAGGAAGCGGGACACATAATACCCCTCGGCATTCACTGGGAAATGCTAATGAGCGAGCGAGGCCAGCCAAACACTTGCTTTGCTTTTTCACAAGTTTTAACTCATGAAAATAATTACACATTCTAACATCTCTTAAAAGGCTATTAATAATAATTTACAAACCACTGTAGCTAATACAGTACCTATTGTACACTGAGCAAAGTCCTAAAGGTACCACATACTAAGCAAACAGAAACAGCCGTACTTTGTAAGGGAATTGGGACACTGCACAGATTTAACATCTGAAGCCAGAGGTTTTAAAAAGCTCCCAAGGCCTTAAGAAAGTAGATGAAGTTTGAATCCCTAAGGTTATCTCACACGCAGGAAGCCGCTATGGCCCAGGCACTGAACTGCGGTGAGGACTCCCTGACCTAACTGTCCCCACAGGCCACCAGCTTGTCTTCATCATCTTATTTCTCATGCACCCTTCTTGCTCCTCCCATTCCAAGTGGCTCTCTTTACGTCAACCATTCCATTGTCTTTTCTGTACCTTTTACAAATCTGTTTGAAAGGGCAGGAAAGAAATCCGTTTTAATTCTGATACTCTTTAGCATGGAAGATAGAAATCCAGGGATGTGGGACTTACTTTCCTCTTACAGAGAAAGGGCACATTATACAGGAGTAGGTTTCCCTAAAGGTGACAGAAAAAAATCCTAAGTAGCACTGACTGAACCAGACTGGTCTGTGGCTCCCACGAAGGCCTTAGAGGCTGACCTAGCCCGCAACTCTAAGGGCTGACCTGCATCTTCAGCATCCAAATGGAAGGAACAGCAAGAGAGCAGGATAAAAAGAAGGTCCTAAGACGACACATGCAAGGGAACACAGCAGCTGTCTCTTAAGGAACAACCACAGTATCCCTCTCCTCTTAGCCACATGGTCGTGACTAGCTGAGACTTCTGACAAGCTACAGGTCTTCATAGTTCAAGATAGAAGTGAGACACGGTTTGGAGATTAACTTTCAGTCTTCCACAATGAGGCTTCCAACTTTTATAAAACTAGAAATAGTTTACACTTTCAGTTAAATAACCTGTTCAGAATAAGACACCAGTGTTCCAGACTCAGGGCCCACTGAGACACGAGGGCATTGCAATGGAGGCCAGCTTGATCCTCAAGCACACCGCGGTGGTGAGCCACTGACCGGCTGGACATTCACGTTCACAGGAGGTTATCCTTTCTAGAGGAAACATCCTGGGGCTGTGACTCCCACAGACCTGAAGAGATTCGCTTCTGGGTCTTGTCAACTTTCCAAGCTCCTCAGCCCTGCAGTCCAATCACCTCCCATCATTAAGAAAGAGTGGCCTTTCACATCCAAGGGGCAAATCTCACAGAATGACATTCGGCTGATACTTAAAGGTGACAGGGATGAGAGCTAGAAAAATAAAGAAAAATGTAGAAGCCAGTTGGGGCGGCCTTCCATTATATCCCTCTCAGGAGCTATTAATCTTGGTCATAGTCAGTCAGCTAAAAATAATTGCTTCTCCTAACATGTGTCGGACCCACAACTAGGAACAGTAACAGGTCAGCCCTTTTACCTCGGAAGCATGTGGCTTCTGGCTTGCTACTACCATGTGAAAGGCTCTACAGTTGTCAGAGCACAGGTGCCTCTGGACCTGTGTCGCCTGTGCTTTCTACTGCCATGACAGACTGTAATGTCACAGTGTCCTAACCATTTGTCAAAAGTATTTTAAAGTGAGATCTGTGACTTCTTTTACTGCAAGAAGGTAAGTAAAGTCTGAAAAGACTGTACCATTATGTTAGCCAAGGCATTTCTTTGCTGAGATGTTTGAATTTGGTCAGTTTTATTTTTAATCCCTTGGTGTAGCAATTCTCTCCTGGCTCGCTGTTAATTTACCCTTGAGTTCAAGGTCTTTGAGCAGTTAAGTCTATCAGTCTATGGAAAATGCTCTGAACCTGGAATTCTAAATTATAGATTCTACTCCATAATTAGTCACTGTGAAATCTAAAGCAGCCAATGACCTCTCGGGGCCTCAGTTATACATCAGCTCTACTCTGGGAGGTCCGACTCAAAAAGCCAGGTGGTACTTGGCATTAGGAGTTCAAGTGAATGGGCTTATCTCACTAATAATAATCACAAATATCCATCTAAACTTACAAATTCCATAAATGGGACCTAGCTAAAAGGGATTATTAAAAGAGGCTTCCAGAGGTCTCCACGGATACACACAGATATAAAAACAAAGGCACTAGCTACCTAACGCTGGGTGCCATAAGATGCATGAGGAGAAACTCAATGGCAGGAGCCGAGCCTCCAGCTGTGAGTCACTGCGTAGTAAGCATGGGAATATGAAGAAGGTGGGGTACCTAGAGGACAGACAGACCACCTGCCAATGGAAAGAGGAGACGGAAATCCTAGCTCCATACAACAAGATTCAGACGTAGGAAGCACAGCTATGTATACAAAGCCTCACTTCCCAGTGGAGGAAACTACACTCTCAGACATTCTGACTTTTACAGTCGTGGGCACCCTGCTTGACACTGTCCATAGCCACCCTGTACCCTCCAGACAGCAATCTCGCCAAATGAAAGGTGTGTGCAGGCTGGAGGGCAGGAAGGACACAAGCCTAAGATGGCACCAAAAAACCAAAAAGCAAGAATTATGTACCTGGTATGGGTCTTCCTGGTACCTGGAAAAATCACTGCAAGTATTTTGCAAATTGTATGAGGTGAGTGTTTGAAAACAAAAAAATCACAAAGGTACAAAGTGTGCAGTAAATTTTCATTATCTGATAAACAGCTCTCACATAAAAAGTTGATGTTTGTTCTTCTTCAGTGGCCTGAATCAGAATAAATGCACACACTGAAAACGCATCCTGTTGGGTTTTCTGTTTGTCTTGTTCACTGTGAAGTCCTCTTAATGAAGGAGTCTTTAAAAGAAACAGCATCACATCTGACAACGGGAATGTCACTTGCACATTCTTTATACCTTAGGGGAAATTGGCTTGCTTTTATTATAACTATAAACTCCATTTATCATTTCACAGGAGACATTAAAATAACTGTGGGCAGTCGGATAGTGTCCCTAGCAAGCCACATTCCTGCCCTGCAGATACACTGCAACCACACAGCTGGGTCAAGAAGATGGTTGTTGAAATGACTTGTGGAACCACATAATTGAGGCACTATTAGTGGCTAGGGGTGATGAGGGATGAGTCCTAGGACAGATTGTTCCACACTGGTTCAAAACAGCCTACACACAACCAGCTGTCTTCTAGAAACAGGCTGTAGAAGGTTTGTAAATACTGAATATTTATCCTCCTTCTTGAAATAAAATTTTTCTCAAAACAAAACTGATCTACTCTCAAATTCCTATTGCCCCTACATAAACGAAAGTGTTGACAAGCCACACTGCGTCTCTCCACTCATCAGCTCATAGACAGGTATGCTATTTCTATTTCTGAACCAACAATGCTGCTATGAAAATTACATATCTATAAACATAACTTTAAAACCCTCATGTATTATAAGACTCATTCAAACTTCACTTTCTCACAGAGGTAGCTACTGCTGACTCTAGAATATTCTCCCTACATGCGAGCATTTATACAAACAGTCATATAACATTCTGCACCTGACTTTACTGACTTAAGTATCTTGAGGACTATCTCATTCTCACTTAACACGTACTTAACATGTTCATTATCTCATTCTTTAACTTAACGTGTTCCCTACTTGTCCAAGCTGTTTAGTATGCTTTTGACTACATGTAACACAATATATTTGCTTACACACCTGTACGTTGGCTCGTACGTAAGGTCGAGTAAGCTTTTATACGTAGAACAGATGGAACAAAGGGTCTCTGACTGTCAGTCTTTTCTGAAGATGTTAATTTAAGAAGGTAAAATACAATGTCGAGACTCAAGTCATAGCTGTTTATAAACAGGACAGAGAGTCAGCAAGTGTCTTTAGAAAAGAAGACAGTCACAACAGAATTACGTAAACATCTCTGCGATGGAAATCACACAACGAAAGTCACCTATTTCAAGCGTACAACTCATGAGTTCTGAGTACATTCACGGTTGCACAGTATATTCCCAGAGTTGTATAGCACCTAGCACAATATGTAAGACCTTGTTAATACCTCCCAAAGAAACCCCTGGCTCAAGCCAGATCCTGAGCTGCACTCCCTCCACAGCCCTAAGCCATCACTCAGTCACTTTCTGTAATCAACATTTTCATGAATGGAATAGGTTTTTTTTTTTTAATTTTTAAAAACCTATTTACTTAACCCACTAAGTCTAATCAGTGCTGTCCATATGCCCCAGTCTGTGGACCCTCCCCTGGAGTGTGGGCAACCACCAGTCGCCATCACCAGTTGCTACTCAGCCAGCAGTGGGGTCTCCTCTGCCCCTCCCCCACTGGAATACAAAGCAGAATTGGAGGTGGGGTGAATATAATTAAGGTACACTGGATACACATGGATGAAATTTTCAAGTAAGTAGGATATAATAATATGAAGTCTTCTGTGCTTAGTTCTATCCCGAACATGTTTCAAGATCCATGCACATCATGGGGCATATCAGAACTTCATTTTCAGTCTATGTACATACATGTTTGCCTGCTCTTCGGTTTGTAGAAACTTGGGGTTAATTCTATTTTTCTGGCCGTTGTAAATATTTCTGCTACAAGCAAAAGAAGGGAGTGAGCAGAGAGAAAGCTGGAAAGGAAAAAACTGTTGCCACAACAGGAAAGAACTGAAACCCAAGTGTGAGTTCGTACGGTCAGCAAGCAGACACTAACAAGGACGAGGGCAAGGGGCCAGGACACACATTTTACTCTTTGAAACCATCCATGCCATGACACTGCTCTAGAGGTGAGTCTAAGGTTAAGTCCACCCCCACAACACCAGGTATAAGCCCTACAAATACTACCAGCAGAAGGGCGAGAAAGCTCCTATCTCACCCTCTGGAATATCTGCCGTTGCCCATTTTCTCTGTGTTAATTTAAACACATGTATTCTGAGGTACTATGCTGTCACACACCCTGCTAGAACCCTGAAGTTGCCAAATTCTGAAGGAAAAAAAAAAAGTTGTGTTAAGTGTGGCAGCTGCTGGTAACAGTTTGTAGAGATTTTAGAAGTGTAAATGCAGGGTTGGCAATGGTTTCCGCTAAGTGTCAAACATGATTTAGGCTAGGGGGTCACATGCGTACACTCTTAAATGCCTTTTCTGCCTCCCCTTCCACCTCCTCCACAGTTTCTTAAAATGTAAAAACCATTCACAGCTCAAGGGCTTGGCTGTCACATAACCAAGGGAAAGAGTTGCAGGTTCACACTCACACCAAGCCAACGTGCCAGAAACAGCTTACAGTTTGTTACTGTTGCTCGAGATAACCTCAACTCAACTGTCTCCATTTACTAATGACTCTCAAGCCCATGACCCTCTACACCAACAAACTTCTGCCTGACTGCTGAAACTTTTTCCTGTCCCCCCCCCCAATTCCAAATGAAGACTAATTCTAAAGGAAAAAACACCCACGCAATCACTTCATTAGATGCAGAAACAGTACTGAAGAAAATCCAGTATCACTTCATAGTGATACATAGTTTCTTAAAGTAACAAAAGCATTAGCCATGGGGCAGTGTACAGCTGCAGTCCAGCATTTAAGAGGCAGAGGGAGATGGTTCTCAAGTCCAAGGCCAGATCAAGGAAGAAAGAGAAAAAGTAAAAATGAAGGGTACTGGAATAGGAAAGTATATGGAGAAATTGTCACTTTTGCTGGTGACGTAACTCCAGCAAAAGACTGCTAGAAGTAATAACTACCATAAAGTTGTAGGGCATAAAATCAGCAGCAGTTTTCTATACACTAACATGCAACTCTACACACACACAAACACACACACACACACAAATCAAGAACATCTCCATTAATAATAGCTGCACTAAAAATTAAGACACTTAGAAATAAATGTGAGCAAGAAGGTTAAAGAAAAGAGCCTGCCAACAAAAGTTGTGGAAAAACTGTGAAGACACGCACAAATAGAAAGACATTCCATGTTCCAGATTTAATATCAGTCCTGCCTAAATCCCAATGGCATTCTTCATAGAAATAGAAAAAAGATAACCCTAAAGTTTATGCTGGGCCACTGAAAACCCTGGACAGGCAGGGTAATCAATCATTAGACACAGATGGAGGCAGCACACACCCTAATTAAAATTACCAAGTGCTAATAATTAAAACAGCATGGTAGCAGCATAAAATGAGACCACTGACCAACAAGGCGGACGTGTCCGGTACAGAGCCAGGAAACAGTCTATTATTCAATAAATGGTGCGGGAGGAACTGGATATCCCCACGAAAGGAATGAAATTAGACCTTTGTTTACCTCACACCATTTCCAAAATTTAACTCAAAACTGGCGTAAACTAAAAGACTTAAGCACTACACCTGGATTGTAAGACTGTTGGCAACAAACAGAGTGCACAGGAGGCCACTGATTTGGGCTGTAACTTTTTAGATTTGATCTGAAGAGCACAGGCAACAATAGACGGAAGTCAAACCAACAAAAAGAACATTAAAAGGAAAAGCTTCTGCATAATAAAGGGAACATCTAACAGAGGGAAGATACAATCTACACATAGGAAGAAGATATGTGCAAGCCAGATAAGAAGCTCAGACAACTCCACAGAAAATAACAGCAATTCAATTTCACAAAGGACAGGGGACCTGAAAGGACACTTCTCACAGGGAACAACACAGCCAGCCATATGTGTGTAATCCCAGCACTCAAAAGACTAAGGTAGGAGGATTTCTTCAAGCTCAAGGCAACCTAAACTACAGTGTGAGACCTTGACCTTGTCTTAAAAACAAAAACAACAACAACAACAACAAAAAATGCAAATAGCCAATGGGTGTTCAGCATCTCCAATTACTACAGAAACCCAAATTAAAATCATAATGGTTTATCAGTCAAAATGGTATTATTAATAAAGGTAACGGATAATGGCGGACATTGAGGAGGATAAGAAAGATGCTTATTCACTGTTGGAGACAGTGTAAAATGAGGACAGTCATCATAGAAAATGCTACACAGGTCCTCAGAAGACTAAAATTACAAATAGCATCCAATCCAGCAATTCCACTTCTGAGCATACAAACCTGCCTTTGTTAGCACTGAGTGCCAATTTGACACAGGCGACTCCTGGGCATGCTTGTGGGGGGCTGTCTAGATGTAGTCCGCCTGTGGTAGTGTCTAGGAGGGATTATCTGAGTTAATGGAGGTGAGAGGGCTCAGCACTCCAGGGCCAAGAGTCCTGAGGATAGAAAAGAGAAAGGGACCAAGCAGAAGCATTTCCCTCCCTCTGCTTCCACTACAGATGCAGGTGACAGGGTGCCTCACGCTCCTGACACCACCACCTCCCAACCATGACAGACTGTACCTTGGAACTGTAAGCCAAAAGAAGCCCTTCCTTCCCTAGGCTGTGTCTGCTGGGGTATTCTGCTAGCATAGCAGGTAACTAACCACTAGGCAGAGCTGTAAACTTGTGATGAAGAAGTATCTGCTCATCTGCGTTCAGTGTGGTGCTGAGAGCTGAGCTCACCAACAGATGTACTGATAAAGGAAAGGCCGTAGAAATCCTGGACACAGCACCAGTCAGCTTTGACAAAGCAAGACATTCTACCATTTGCGGAAATGCTAGAAAGCAGCAGATAAAGTCAAATATGCCAGAGACAGGAAGATAAGTATAATATTCTCTTGCATGTGAAATCCACGAACAACTGAGCTACAGGAGCCAGGGAGTGGAACTGTGGTGACCAGATGCTGTGGGAGGGGAGAAGATGGGTCAATGATGGGCAGGAAGTGCACATTCCTCTCCTGCTGTCCTCCGACGACTCTTCCATCAGTGTGGCGAGCAGTAAACAATGTGTGGACACTTCAGAATCACTAAGAGTAAGTTCCATATATTGGTACTAAGCAAAATGCTAAGCACCTGAGGAAACAGCTATGATAAATGTGCTTGATTTAATTATGATATGATGGTTAATTTTTATTGGATTAAGGAATGTCCCGGGGATTAGGGAAGACAGCCTCTACAATGATTAGTGATGCGGAACTTTCATGTATCTGTTGGCTATTTGTATTGCCTGTTTTTAATTAACTTATTTATTTTTAAGACATGGTCTTACCTTGTATCCCAGGCTAGCCTTGAACCTGAAGCAATCATCCTCCCTCATTGCCAGTGACGGATCTGAATCAAGGAATGGATTTACCCTTGAATGGACTCATATGCCTAGTTGCAGGAAGGTGCCACCAGGGGAATGTCACCAGGGCTATGTCTTGCCCTGCCTGGTCACTTCCTATATTGCAACATCTCTGCTTCCTGTTCTCTAAGAAGTGAAGTATATCCTCTGCCACATGCTCCATTTGCCCTGATATTCTGCCCAAACATATGAACTATGGAGCCAAAATCAACCCTACTTTGAAGTTGCCAAGCAGATGACCATAACAACACAAGATGTAACTAATATATCCTATATTATGGTCCAAAATTATAGCACTACTTTGTACCACATAAAAAAATTATAATTGTCAATTTACAAATTGATGTTTTGGATATAAAAAAGAACTACATTCTATAAAGCCGGCTACAATCATGTTGGATGGCAGGCCCTTGTTCCCACAAGCAGCTCTCCTAGTACTTATAACTCTCTTTTAGCAGCATGCCCTAGGCCACACTGCAGCAAAATAGAACTCCAACTCTGAAGTGTTCTTGAGATACAGCTGCCTGTCTTACTGATGTTACCAGTATGAGTCAACTGAGAAGAGGTAGGCTCAATCCCACAGAGTCATCATAGACCCACTCAAAGGAGACTGCGCCATCTCAAACTTACTGCCTCTAGATTGGTGCAAGGAAAGGGGTGGGGTGTGGGTGGGAGCACAAAGTAGCCATGCTGACCAAGAAGATACCTAGCTGGTCTACTTACGTCTCATTGGCTAGAGCTAACTATATACGTCCTACAGAACTACAACGTGAACATTATGTGCCTCCAAAAGAGACAAACTAGGGGATGACCAGCAAAAGCCAAAGCGCACACACACTGCCCCAAACAACTTCCCGAGGCTTGAGAGCACCTTTCTGACAGCAGGTTTCTACATTTTACCAACTGCTAGGGGATGCACAGCACTCGGGCTTGCACACATCTACACTGGACACCTGGAGACGCTGAGAGCTGGTAATGCCAGGTCATTCCACACTTCGGTGCAACGGGAACAGACAAGAGTCATTTACCCAGTCATATCTGGGATCATACTAAGGACCTTATTTGGTGAGCAGTTCCAAGATTAATCAAGATTTAAGGTTCTCCAAAGCAATAGAACTCTCACCCAACACCACCAACAAATATCAACTGAAATACATGCCTGAAAAGGGTGTGAAAAGACAGTAAGTAATCACTTGACAAAAGACTGAGCATCCTGCACTGGACCAGACACCTCTCCTACAGACCCTCACCTCCTCTGAGGATGCATCACCTCAGATCTATCTCACCCCTGCATGCATGACCCTATGCTCTGTTCTTTGCATCTCATGGGTACTCAATAAAGATTTCTGTATTTGAATGAAACGATGAAGGAACTGAATTGATGAAATTCTAATGGAGCTGAATCTGGTTACAGTTTCCTTCACAGAAAAATTCTAAGGCTAAGAAGCTGGGCCTGGGATGCTGAGAGTCTAGGAAGACTGGAAGATGGTATGTGGACTGGGTAGCCAAACTGGACTTTGGCTCACAAAGCCCCAAGGACACTGACAAATAGCCCGATAATAACCCATCTGAGTCTCAGAAGTCACTCCTTAGAGCTGTCCAATAAAAGCCAAAGGGAATTATTCATTAGCAAGTGTGAATCACACTAGATACCACCAGCAGATTGTGTTTGGCTTTGCTGAATTATTCATTAGAGTGTGTGAGAAATGCACCACCCAAAGGGTGTTAAACCAATCCAGAGTGTTCCAGGGTTTGCTCTCCCTTAAAAAGGCTGAAATAAATAAATAAATAATAACAGATCACCTCCAAGCCACAGTTCTTATTTTTAAAAACAGTTATAAACCTGGCTAAATAAGCAGATGAGGAGAAGACAATCAAAAAGAAAGGGATCTTGGTGAGGCTATTTCATATTCATCGTATGATGACAGGCAGCAGGCTGAACCAATATTTGTTTACCTGTCCACATCTTGCCTTTCTTAGATGCTTATGGTCACAGACAGTAGGAAGTCTGCAGTGAGACTCATACAGAAGGGAAGCGCCTTTGAGTCCTGTCACTGAGCAGATGCAAATTTAATTACCGTGCGTTAAGCTTTCCGTCTTGTCGAGGTGTCCTTGGAAAGCAACTGTAAACAAGAAGCACTTGGCAATCAAGTGTCAGGGGCTCATTTGATCTGGTACAAAATATGTCACAAATCACTGGCAGGAAGTGAGTCCAGAAGGGGAACAAAGAGAAAGAAGTGACATTGTTGGAGGCAGCTCTTGTGGGTGCTCCTGTTAGGACAGCGATGGCTCCCACTGCCAGCTCTGACTTCCCAGAGACGTGCTCCCTGCCTGACCAGGCTCTCATCTCACATTTGTTAGACATTTTCCTATGGTCCACAGAAATCTCCACACAACTGAGAAGTCAACTGGAGAGATACCTAACACAATTAAATCACCCGTGACTAAAGAAAACCTAGTGAGCCAATTCATTTTTTAAGATAATTGGAGAAATCTGGAAATTAATGCAAATTAAGGTAAAGAGAGAAAAGATCAGCCAGTAGTCTCAAAGAAAACCCAAGGCCTGATGCCTTCCTTCTCTTTAGTTGGGTCCTTAATTGAATAAGAAGAAGGCTCCAGGTCAGAGCCACACAGTGAAGTAAGTGCCCTGCAGTTTCTGTGATAATGGGAGCATCATTGGTAGTCGAGGGAGAGGAAGTGATACCCACGTGTACACAATTTGTAATTCAGCAAGGAGTCTGCAGTCTTCCTGAAGGGCGCCTGCATCCAGAACATGCTGCTCCCATCTATCAGATGATGCAGGGGACACGCCCGCTCCCAGTCAGGATGCCAGTTCCATAGCTCCTTCTGCAGAGTCACAGACTAGCAGACTCTCAATTCCATCATCAAGTTCCCATGGAGGGGGCAGACCAGAAAGCAAGGAGAACAGTTAGTTTAAAGCAGATGAGCCCAGAAGACGGAAGACCAAAGTGTGGATACTTTGGTCCTTCTTGGAAGGGGGATCAAAATATCCATGGCTCAAAGCCAACAAACTGAGCATAGGGTCCCCAATGGAGGAGCTAGAGAAAGGACCCAAGGAGCTAAAGAGGTTTGCAGTCCCATAGGAGGAACAATAATATGTACCAACCAGTAACCCCAGAGTTCCCAGGGACTAAACCACCAACCAAGAGTACACATGGAGGGACCCATGGCTCCAGCCACATAAGTAGCAGAGGATGGCCTTTTCAGACATCAATGAGAGGAGAAGTCATTGGTCCTGTGAAGGCTCGATGCCTCAGTGTAGGGGAATGCCAGGTCAGGAAAGTGGGAGGGGGGTTGATAAGCAGGGGGAGGGGGGATGGGATAGGGGGTTTTTGGAGGGGTAACAAGGAAAGGGGATACCATTCGAAATGTAAATAAAGCAAATATCTAATAGATTTAAAAAAAAAAAAAAAGGAGATGAGTCCATCTCTAAACTCAGGGAGAAATGGTGAGTATGAGGGGGCATGGGTGAGGATTAGAAGAGATAATAAATGAACATAACAGCCAGCATCGTTACAGTTAAGAGCAAGGAAATTAAAATTAATAAACACAATCATCATCTGTCTTGTAACTTAAGTATTCCCAGGATAATAAACTCTATTAAAAATGTGTCTAAGACTCTCTACAAACATGTTACCATTGTTTTATTATCTAACAGGTCTAGGTGAGCAAAAGCACCCCCCCCATACATACATCACTTTCTTCTCTTATAGATGAAAAGGAGATGATAAAGAATCGTCATCTAAAGTGCCCCAGACTTGACCTACCTGAACATCAGCCTTTGAGCACAGGAAGAGCAGAAGCAGAGAGGCAAGCATGAAAAGGGCCCTGGATCATCTCACTGTGTTCCACTCACTCTTAGATGCCCTTGCTTGCTAACCTTCCACATGGCCTTTTAGTTTCTCCTAAGTGTGGCACCAGAGGAAGGGCAGAGCCAATAGGAGACACCTAGTGGCCAAGCAAGTTCCCATTCACACTACAGTTAAACAGCAAATAATATATCATAATCCAAGAAAATGGGTTTTGTTAAAAGAGAGGAACATCAGTATAAAAATACAATAACAACATTAAGCACAGGTCATTTTGACGGCTGCTTTACCCTAACCAAGACCCCCAGATTTTACAGACTGGTGGGGCCAGGAGTGGAAGGGAGACGGGATTCAGGAACGACTCATGCTTAGAAGGCATGTTCAGGATTCTAAGACTCCCCAGGGGCAGAAAAAACATACTTAAACATTACAAGACAGCAACTGAAAAATACCTCACACTGTCTATGTTCCCCTCAAAACACTAACCCAAGATGCGCTAAGTAAAGGCAAAGGCATCTGAAAACACTATATACGGTGTATCATCAGGGCTGTGTGCACAACACAAGTTTCATGTTTTAGAAAGGGGCTTTTTCACTTAGCAGAAACAACACGGACATGTAAATATCTAAAAAATTCTAATCCCTGCTCTTTTTTTTTTCAAAACAGAAAATCCTTCAGTATTATAAAACAGATGTGAGTGATGACACCCAGTCACGATGTCCAGATAGGAGGAAAATCCCAGGTAACTACACATGTAATATTCAGCTCGATGTCACAAAACCATTCCAGCTGTCAGCATCCTTGTAGAGAAAACACTAGGGCATGGGAAAACACAACTTCCAGCGCTTCTTGTTAACATTTACTGTGATCCTAGGGTTAGTGGTAGCACTGCTAAATATTCATGTCAGAAGAGCAAGCAAGACAGAGCCTTCCAACTCCAGGCCACACCTGTCTACGAAGAAACGCCAACACAGGCCCCTTAAATACTGCAAGAGAAGTGGCTTGGCTACCCTCCATCCTTTTACAGTCATAGTCTCATTGCAGACTTATGACGACTGCCTACGAAACAAAATGGAGTATTTCTCCTTCCTTTTTACTAACAGAAGGAGTAGCAATCGTACACAAGTGTTTTCAAGATAATTTAACTACTAAAAATGAGAAGAAATAGACATAAAACCGGTAATCATCACAAAAAGATACAGACAAAAATATCAGTATGATTAAAGAATATGGAGTTGGGAAATACCATCTCTAATATCCACTCTGAGTGTTAAATACAGAACTCTTAGATAATTTTTATTTATTATTATTGTGTATGTGCTTATCTGAGGTGGGGGGGGAGGTCCAGAAAACCTGAGTTTGAGTCCCAGCACCCACATGAAGTGACACGTGAACCCCTGTAACTCCAGCTCCAGGGAGATCCAGCACCTCTGGCCTCTGTGAGCACGAGTGCAGATGCACACACAGATACACATAGGTAATATAAAAATATATATTTTTTAATTTGCTTGAAGTGGTAGTACACAAGTCTGATCCCAGCATCTGAGAGGCAGAGGCAGAGGCAGTTGGGTCTGTGAGTTTCGGGCCACCTTGGTCTACACACAGAGTTCCAGGCCAACCAGGGCTATACCACAGTGATATTCTGTGCTAATGGGGTGTGGCAAGATACAGTCACCTTAGCAAAGAACTTGACAACTACTAAAATCCTTAAGAACAGAATGAGACATCAACTCCTGGATAAGGGGTGTGTGTGTGTGTGTGTGTGTGTGTGTGTGTGTGTACGCACTGAAGAGAGACAAGAACAATGTCCACATTAAAAAAAAACCTGCCTCTGAATGCTTTGGGGAATAACATTTGTAATAGCTTAAAAGTAGAATACCTGTCAGGTAATCCATGGATAAAGGGCAGGGTCTCTCCCTAGAATGGAGCTCAGCCCTAAAAATAAATACAGCATTTACAGATCCAAAAACCCCAATGAGCTTTTAAGCAGCCGGGAAGCAGCAGAAGTCAGAGACAGTCTGTAGAACATGGAATATCCCTTCTTGGTGAACCTACAAGCACAGAAGGCACATCTGTAACTGCTCATGGCTGGGGAAAGGGTAGATGAGACAGACTAGAGAGAGATAAAGAGTGGGTATAAGGTTTCTTTCAAAAAGAATAAAAATTTTCTAAAATGAGATTTCGGTAGCAATGGTTGCACAATCTAATAACATATCATCTAGAATCTTTTAACTGTATGGTTTAAATGGATGAATTGTATGATAACATGTATTTCGATAAAGCTGTAATCTCTTACTAGAGAAATGGGCAAGTAAGAATATAAAGTCATTATCCATTATAATCTTTCTGTACAATGTGGCTATCTTTACCATGTGTTATTAAGGTAATAAGAAACTTCATTATTGGAAAAAGCACATGCAAAACAATACCTTTATCAAAGAAGAAGTATCTTTGCTCATGAACTTAATCAAAAAGAACCAATTGCTGTTTCCCTTGAGGGTGGGCGCTGTGCAACATCAAGGATGTTGCATATTACCTGTAGGTACAAACACTGCCCTTCCTATGTATGCATATGTATGTGTATGTGTATAGAAACAGATGCTTATACAGGAATCTGCCTCTCAAACACAGAGACATAAATTATGTTCAACATGCAAAATTAAAAGCAAATTGTCAGAGCACCAACTAAGGCTTATAAGTCACATGTCAGGCCGTCTGATGTCAAAAACTGGGTTGTGTACTCTAGAAACAAGTACAGGAAGCATTCTTGTCTCCCAGGGATTTGGCATCAGGGAGACACTAGGTACACCAGCACAGCAGCCATGAACACAGTCACTCAAACTGAAGCCATACTGCACACAACCAAAGCAAGGATTTGGAGAATCAAAAACTGAGAGCTACCCTTCAGACGGAGCTGGGCCTCCCACGTGAACTGGAGGGAAAAGATTCCGAGGAACGAGACCTGAAGGGAGCTGAAGCATGTATTCTGGCGAACAAGAGCGTGAACAGCTGGGGTGGTAAGCGCTGAGGCAGAGATGGACCGAAGTGGGAGAGAAGCTGGTGAGAGATGGCGCTCTGGAAACCGGTGGCAAGGAGCAGGGCACAATTACAACCAACACCGTATCAAAAGTCAAACCAGAGACAAATACTAATAAAGCTCCTTTGTTGGCAAGGTAAGGGCAGGTGTGGCAAAAGAAAAGACTGGGAGAAGAGAAAAACAGGAAGGAGATCAGTCCAGAACCCTGCAATCTTTAGACAGCCCAAACTAAGGCAAAAGTGACCAGGAAACAGGAGGAAGGGTTCAATTTGAGAGCAGCTAGGCTGAGAGACAGGGCAACTTGGTAAAAGCAGAAGATAAAAGCAGGGAGTGTGGGCCCCAGAGTTCTAGGGAAGGATCGAGTTGGCTGTGGGGAGAGCAATGACAAAATGAAGGCAGAGTGTCTCAGACACAAAGCTACGAGTCTGACATGCAGGTCAGGACACAGTTACTGGCCTCGGTACAGAATGCAGGATTCCCAGTGTGATGGAGAGCAGGATTCGGGAACCAGACACTGCACTTAAACCACAGCTCTATTAGCCACTACGTGGAAAACTCAGCACACAGACCTCTCTGTCCCTCGTCTCCTCATCTATGAAGTGGAGATAAAAAGAACCCTCGTTTATATAGGGCCACGCTGGTATTACGTGAGGTAACCTCCTCACTGGATTTTCTTTAACATTGCGAGCGCCACAAGCTCAAGCGCTTATAGAAGGAGTTTACTGGCTTCTGGTTGCAGAGGATTAGAGTCCATGCTACTGGGCAGCACGGCAGCAGGCAGGCAGTCACTGTGCTGGAGCAGTAGCTGAGGGCTTACATCCTCATCCACAGCAGGAGGCAGAGAGAGAGACTCAGAGCAGGGCTAGCCTTTTCAAACCTCAAAGCCCACCCACAATGACACATCCCCTCCAAGGCCACACCTCCTGATCCTTCCCAACTAGTTCCAGCAACTAGAGACCATGCATTCGAAGATACAATCCTATGGGACCAACCTCTGGTCCTACACCCACACACATATTTGTACAAACACATTCACTACATGCTAAAAAGTAAACAAATGACAGCAAATACTAGTGAGGATGTGAGGGGAAAAAAAAAAGAAAGCCTTCTACAGCACTGATGAAAGCAAAAATCAGTGCAGTCACAACGGAATCAAATTTGACGTTCCTAAAACAACTCAAAATGGTTGGTCTGGAGTGGCGCAGGCCTTTAATCCCAGCACTCGGGAGGCAAAGGCAGGTGGATCTCAGATTTCGAGGCCAGCCTGGTCTACAGAGTGAGTCTCACTGTGTGCTTCATTTGTGTTTCCCTGGAGATTAGTGATACTAACTTTTTGTTCACATATCTGTTGACTTCTTTTGAGAAATACTGAGGCAGGATAGAAAAGCAGGGAAAATTGAGCAGATGAGAGGGAGGCGAGGCAAAGAGACAGAGAGGGTGGAAGAAAGGGGAGAGATGAGAATGAGACAGACAGATTGACAGACAGACATGTGGGGGAAGGGGGGCTCTCACCCACAGCAGTGGAGCACAATTATAGCACAATTGACCACTGCTTAAGACTGTCTCCCTTCAAAGCCACAAACCTGCAAGTTTCTAAGAATCTATGTACTAAATTCCTCAGGGAACCCTAAGAGACTTCTAGTTTTATCTTATCAAATTATAATTACAATCAGCGTATCTCCAAGCCACCTTACCTACCCCCTTATCAAAATGATAAAGGGGAGGGGGACTGAGCATACACTTTAATCCCAGCATTCCTGGCACAGAGGCAGGCAGACCTCTGAGTTTGAAGCCACTCTGATCTACACAGGGAGGTCTAGACCAGCCAGGGCCACACAGCAAGACACTGTCTTTTTACTGATAGCTTGTCATTTGCATTTCAAGTGCTAGGGCATTTATATATTTCAAATGCCCTCAATTAATTCAAAGAAGGGATTAATTTTTAAATGACTTCAATCTGAAGACTTATTGCTCTTTTCTGTGTGCACAAATCTGCCCAACTGTTTAACTAATAAGACCCTGTGATGGAGCTGGAGAACCCACCCTTGCACATTTGATTCCCAGCACCCACAAGGCAGCTCACAACCATCCGTAACCCCAGTTCCTGGGGATCCAACACCTCTTCTGACTTCTGTGGATACCAGGCACACACATGGTGCACAGACATACACACAGGTACACCACACATGCAGATAAAGTTAAAAATACACACACACACACACACACACACACACACACACACACACACACACACTACACTCAATCTCAGCCAGAAGGCTCAGAGGCAGATAATGTATGAGTTGTGTGATAAATTCAGTATTGTTACTCTTGTCTGAACTTCTCCTAGCTTTGTTTTAAGTCCATATTCCATACATATAAAACTCATTCATCCTGGCTAAAGTGAACTGTACTTCACAACTTTAAAGCTCCAGAGGATATCGTTAGGTAATTTTATTTACTTGTAATCATTTTTTTTGAGGCATAGACAAACTGAGACTGAACCGTCAGGTAGGGAATGTGAAACTTCATCATCTCCCTACAATGGCTCTTCAAGGCAGACAGGCTGAACCATACAATTAATGGGCAGCCAAAACCCTGCATTACATCTAACACATCAAAGCGAGTACAACTTTTTCCAGGAGTTCTCTCACATCTCTCATTCTCCAAGACCATCAACTTTGCAAGTAACTGCATTTAGTTCACCTTTAGAAAAGTCAGGTAAGCCATGCCAGTGAGCCTGCTTATAAATATATGTCAAATACAAATCAGGCTGCAAGACCTGTGGTCTTGGGGTTCCAAGAGAGACGGATCCACAGCCAGCACATGTTCAGCCTCCCATACAAAGCCAGACTCCCTGGTTTCCGTATTCATTCAGTCCTTGTCCTGCTACAGAGTCGCTTACTCCCTTCTTCCCAATGCATTTCATTGGAAGCCAAAGATGTCAAACACTTCCATGGGTAAATAGAAATCTGGCTTTTTTTTTCCTTTTCTTTCTGCCTGTCGTTGTTATGAGAGGTGACAGTGTAATCTGCCTCAGGCACCTCTCTCCATCCATGCCAGGCAGGTCCCTTCTCCTTTTATCAGAAAGGAGAGTGGGCCATCATGTTTTAGTGCATGCTGACACCGCGGCTAATAACAGCAAGATAAGAAGCCGCTGCTCTAAAGGTGCCTGAAGCTTGTTTCTTAAAAGAACTTTACAGTTGCTGTGCAGAGTTGGAGCTGGAAAACGGTACGAGTTACCAACCAGGTCTCAACCAGGCTGGGTGAGGCAGAGGAGAGAGCAGGACCGAGTTCAGGATATCGCCAGCTTGTGGTGGGAGTCAGCGAGGTGGGGCCTTCAGCAGGCCGCAGGGAACTAGGGCACTGATTCCTCAAATAAGCAGAAGAAACACGAACACACCAATCCATCCTGAACCTAGAATTCAAAACATCAAAGAAACCAAGTGTGGGAGTACACGCCAGCAACCCCAGCGGACACAGGAGGCTGAGGCAGGAGGATCACGAGGCCAAGAACAGCCTGGGCTACACAGCAAAATCTTGACTCACAAGCAAAACAAACAAACAAAAAGGTAGCAGTAGACTTAGAAGCCGGCCAGTCGATAGTTTTCACATTTTCAGGTTTCAAATTACTAATATGAAAGATGTAAGAAAATATAAGCAACATACAAGCAAATGAGACACACAGATGCAGAGTCATCGTCCGGTGCCCACAGGGGGCTGCGGAGCCGGAGCGAGCCCAGGACAGATGGACACCACAGAACCATAGCTCTCGCCTCCGGAGGACCCGCTGCTATTCTTCCAGTCCGTCTGAGTTGTCTTTGCTCTCCTTGCACCCATGACTGCACTGCCCTCTGGACCATCTCTTCCACAAAATCCCAACCACACCTCAGACTCACCAAACCTAAGAGCCAGTTTACAGCACAAGCCACCTTGAGAAATACACAAACGGTTCCCATAACATAACCTGACGATATGCATCAAGGGCCTTAAAAAGTATCCCCATCTTTTGCCCCAAGTGGTGTTGGAATTTATCAACTGGTTCAGTAGAACATTATTTGAGCTAACAAAATTAATGAAACAGTTCATTGGTCAGGCATGAGGAACTGTTAAGTAAATTATTATATCCATTTGGGTCTATTGTGATCTGGTATTGAAATACTTTGAATCAAAAGAGAAAAAAAAAACCCATACATACGGCATAAGCACCGGCACTTGAGAGACAAATCTACACAGAATGATCTTAAAACTATGCAGGCAGACAGATAGGCAAATTGTTAGATTTACTTAGCAAATGGGAATGCCAACTTTGATTCTTGTTTGGCCAAAAGCAATTCAACTCACATGTTGGCTTTCTTTAATGTAATAAGAGGGTCTACCTGCAGCTAACCTACTCCCCCATCAGCACCACATCTTGGTGCCACTTCCGGGAATGTAGTCTATTACACTCACCATGCTTCCCCTCCTCTCCTAACACAACAAGGGGCCCCTGACCTAAGGGCAAGAGAACACTCGGAGCTCTTCAAAACTCCACTATAAACCTGGCTCTAGGTGTTCCTCCAGACCCTGCTGGAACAGGTGACAACTGGCTGTTCTGTGCTGGACCGTGCAAGATACTGAAAAGTCAAGAGGAGAATGACGTAATCCGACCTCTGTGGGGCTCAGAGACGAGACAGTGAATGGGCAAAGAGAGACAGTGGCATGGGGCAAACAAGTGTCTTGAAAACATGGAAGGCAGAGTCAGAGACATCGCAGACGCAGTAGCATTTGGAAAACAATTGTCTACATGGCATTGAGAAGGCAGGAAAGAAACTGGGGCGAGAGATGTAACACAAGCACCCAAGTCCCCTGCAGGGGAGACTAAGCCATTGATGGGGAGCAGAGACAAGAACCTGTCACTTAGTTTAAGGCAGGGACCTCAAGAGAGTCTTGTCCTTGGTCAGAAGAGAGGAATGTCTGTCTGCTTTGGCCTGGCCAGAGGCCAGGACACTGGAAGGGATGTCTGCCTTCTCATTATCGCTCTTCTCCTAAATGAGTACCACTACCTGAAAGGAGAACGGAGACAGAAAGGAGGCCCCCAGACACCTGTGGCTGTGTCGGTCCAGCCTCCGCCATGCCTCAACCCCGCTTCTACCACGCATGTTACAAAAAGCCCTTAGCCCAGCAGTCCAGTGGCACCTGTTTCTAGGGACCTGGCCCTGCTACAGAAACCCTGTGTTCTTTCTCCAATAAATCTTCTAAATTTCACCCTCCCCCTCGCACGCACGCACGCACACACACACTGTCCCATCTGAGAAAGCACCTACTGAGATCCGACAACACTTCACATGTCAGTGCTTAGCAAATGTCTCTATTTTTGCAAGGAGGAAACTGAGGCTGGGGACTTAAGTGGCCTACCCTGGCAACATAGTTGAAAGGAGGAAAGAAACTGGCGCACCATGTTAGCCTACCAGGGGAGCATCTTTAGCCCTTCCCTCGTCTTCCTCCACTTCAGAATACTTTTTAGTTCAGAGTTTCAAATTTAAGCTGGGCAATGGTGGTGCACACCTTGAATTCCAGCACTCTGAGTTCCTAGCTAGCCTGGTCTACAGAGTGAGATCCAGGACAGCCAGGGCTACACAGAGAAATCCTGTCTAGAAAAACCAAAAACAAACAAGCAAACAAAATTAAAGGCAGTGCTTAATTTGGATTTCCAGTGTCCTCCAAAGGCCCATGTATTGGCATTAAAGCCTCAGTGTTACTGGGAGGTTAGGAACCTTTGAGTAGCAGAACCCAGTGAGAGATCCCTTGGCTCATCCCGTTTGAGTTCTGAGTAGTGTGAGTAGTTGTTTTCTGCCGTGTGGTCCCACTACAATGTGTTTGTTGCCTTGAATCAGACCCAAATGCAAGAGCGCCAATCAATCATAAACCACATCTCCAAAGTTCAAAGTCAGCCTGGTCTCTTTTACAGTCTCAGTCTTTGTTACAATGACAGAGTTTGCAGAGATAATTTTCACTGCCTCTTTCTCTGTTCAAAAGCTACAGTGCACAGGACTGACTTCTGAAGGTTTTCCCTATTGTGATATGTGTGGGCATGTGTGTGTGTGAGGGTGTAGTTCCTGACCCTGGAGCTCACCAATTCAGCTAGACTGGTTGTCCAGTAAGTCCTCAGGTCCACTGGTTCCCGGCCCTCCAGAGCACTCAGTTTTTTATATGGGTGACAGGGATCCAGACTTAGTTCCTCTACGAGCCCCCTGCTCTGACCTCTAAATTTTCTATGGCCCACTCATTGTCAGTTTCTTATGTTTGAATTTCCCTATGATAGAGTTTGAAGGTCATACTAATCAAACCTCCTTTCAACTTCATGCTTGATTTTAAATTTCTATTCCTGCTTCCCAATCTCAAAGTGATCCTTCCTCCCCTTTTGCAATATCACATAAACACCAAAGTGAACATTTCATCCTGTGAGTTAACCCAGGCACTTGTGGACTAGCCTATGTCCTTTACACCCAAAAGCTAACAGCATATGCAAGACAAGACACAGAGTTTAATTGTAGAAATGCTTGAATCTAAAAACTCTGCTATCTGAAACTTAAGACCACTTGAGAAAATAGTTCACTTTCTTGGCCCTAGCAAGACTCGACCCTTGGCCTGTGAAAGTCATCAGAATTCATTTAGCCATGTGAAAAATAAACAGAAAAAGGAAGAAGGAATAGAAAAAAGGGGAAACTTCTATCTCCTGGTGGAAGATAGATTCAGCACTCTGATTTTTTATGCACACTTGAGCGTCCCGTTGACAGCCTTGGAAGTTAAGTAATATGGACTGCTGCACAGAGGTTTCAAACCCTGATGGAAACCAATGGCAGGCTCCCTTTGACAGTCAAATAATGACAAGCACGTTGCAGGCCACTGCCCGTCATTCACCAACATCTCCAACCTGCTCCAACTGCTGCTCAGTGACTAAGTGAAGGGTCAGAGGTTAAGCTCCAAGAAGCCAGCAATGAAGGGCAACTGTCATGCACCACTGCCTGTGGAGAAGCAGCAAGGAGTGGCTGTCTCCTCCGGAACATGCAAAGCGCTCTCATTCTGTCCAGGCAGAGACACATCTGAAGGTCCTAAATGAGACCATTGCCAATTCATGAAGCTCCAAACTGACAGCATGCCATTCAAGCTGTCTCAAATTTGACTTTTTTCCTATTTCAAATCACAAATGCATGCAAAGTATACAGTTAAGCATGACTCTCCGCCATGGTTTTAAGCAGGCTTCGCTTTTGGACACATACAGAGCCTCAGACACACGTACTTTCTTGCACCCTAAAACATTATAAAGAAAACACAAAATTCTCTTTATGGAGTTTCTAATCAAGTATGTAATTCAAATAGGAAGAGTTAATGAAAAAAGAAGCCATGAATTTGAAAGAGCAAGGACAGGTATGTAGAGGGTGTGGTGGGAGAAAAGAGGAAATCAACAAGATGGAATTACAAGACTGGCACATTCACTTTTTATAGAACGTCATAGATGTCTGACTGTATCATTCCAGAAGCAGAGGAGAACTGAAATGGTTTAATTTTAAGTACCTGTAGTTCATTAGCACATTTCCTAATTGTTGAGTCTGCTTATACAAATTCTAGTTCACAAAGGGCCCAGAGTACAGCGTGTGAAAAAGTGCATCCTTACAACGCCTGTAAGCACAAGCTGTTACGTGTGAAAAAGTGCATCCTTACAACACCTGTAAGCACAAGCTGTTACGTGTGAAAAAGGGCATCCTTACAACACCTGTAAGCACAAGCTGTTACGTGTGAAAAAGTGCATCCTTACAACGCCTGTAAGCACAAGCTGTTACATGTGTTCTTTAGTGGAGTGAGGCAACCTACGCGAGCAAGCCAGACCCGTAGGTGAACATATGCTTGAAAAGTAGGCAGTGCCCTCATTCAAAAGCCATCTGACTGTCTCCAAAAGCAACTGACAAGAAGCCAGAGTCCAGTTGCCCAGGTCTGCTTATATCCCTCCCATCGACAGGGGCGCTTACGACCATATAGCCCCTAAGCAGCCTCCATGACATGGTCTCTGGAGGTACGAATCAAAAAGGGATCCTAGGTGAAGCTTTCGGTCTACGCGTTTCACATTACAGATAATTCACTAACCCTTGTTGCGAGGGCCACCCTTCCTTAAGTGAGCCTGAAGAGGGAAGTCATAATCTCTAAGGAGCAAGCCAACACACCCCACTATCAAAACCCATACTGGCTGCCCTATTTTTCTAACAACAAGAACATAGCTAATCTCCTGGGAGCTGTGGACAGCTTAAGGTAATTGATATAGAAGTAATGTATGATCGTGTACCAACTTTCACTCAGGAAAAAAAACTAATTATAAACCCACATCACTATATGTAGTTTTGATGAATATCCCGAGACATAAGCACCCAAATACTATCCACATGGGTGCTTTAAAAAAAAAAAGTTATTCAGTGTAAAGCTACTCAGCCAGCATGTGTACATCCTTATATACTAGACCTAGGTGGGGAACTTTAGAGTCTAATATAGACTGGCATAAGATAAACAAAAGAAAGTATTTCCGTAGATTGTCAACTGATGGCACTCATAATCCTGAGGAATATCCTATACAAAAAGCTTTTAAAATGGGCTGGTGGGTGGGTCTAAGACACTTAATAAGCAACAAAATAGACCAGTAATTTAAGAGATGATTCCCAAGCAGATCCTAAGGAAAACTTTACACAAATTTATATAAAGTCAATGTCCAAACTTTTACGCTGTCTGTAAGGTCTGGAGGCAGCAGGTGCAGTATCTGAATCACTTCCAGTCCAAGTCCCAAAGGCCAGAAGAAATTCTTTGCTTGGGCTTCCAGTTCTCTGACTTTATATAAAGGGGTCCCCAGTCCAACCTACGCTGAATGACCAGACCTAGGACCATGGTCATAAATTCAGCCTGTGTTCCCCAGAAGCAATGGGGAGCAACTGCAAAGAGCAAGGCCAGTGCACAGTGTGAACTCGATAAAGCTAAGCACAGCAGTTTTTCATGGCATGCAGGAGGAAGGACTAGTCTTGACTAGTCCTCTAACCATGGACTCTCTAACCAGGGACAAAGCAGGTACTCAAAAAATGTCTGGGGAACGAGTCAACATGTGGATTCCTCCATATCCCAGTGTTCACCTGGGATAACGGGGCGATCCCACGACAGCTGCCGTGCTTCCCGTTCCCCCAGCCCCTCCCACTTTTCCACATCCCACTGTCAAGTTTACTGTCTGAAGGTGTTTTTATGCAAATAACTGATTCACTAAAATATAATAAGGAGAGTCAGCAGACTCGGCAACATTCAGAAGAAGACAAGCTGGCGGGTCCAGCCACTTCTGTGCTCCGGAGAAGGGGAAGAATGCGGGAGCTCCCACAAATGAGACGAGAAGCAAAATGAAACCTCACCCCAACCCTGGCATTTGTTTCAGGAGCTGTGAGGAGACGGCAGTGCCATCAGAAGGAGATGAAGGTCATTCTCCACCCTCTTCTAGTGGACCTTGTTGTCAGGTCCTCAGTAACACGGTGACGCGGCCACATCATTCTACAAAAGCCTTTACGCTACAGTTTAATAATTCTAGAAGCAATGGCTACATCCTGGTCCTTGAATGGAGAAGAAAGCTAACGGCGGATGCTACTCTTGTCCGCATCTGATCCAGAAGATGAGACGACTCACAGAGGTGTCTGAGTGCTTTGAAATGATTGGTTTAGAAGCAGGAGCTGGCCAAGCAGAGGCCCTCTCGCCTCTTTCGGCTGAACAAAAGCCAGACTTACTCCTTTTACCATATTCATTGGATGTGGAACTGCTCAGTGCAAGGAGTACCAGTTGCCTCCGGTCATGAAATAATACTAAAAACTTGATAATCATTCATTGATTTAGTTTTCAGCATACTATATCATTTGAATCCAATGGGAGCATAAAGAGCTATTTGTGAGGTCAACCCCAGTACAGACAGATGCTGACATGCTATTGATGGCAAGGTGGAAAGAAATTGCTAAATACAGCAGATCAATACCTCGTTTCACTGTTACAGCCTTCTGCAGACATAAAATATATATCTTTACAGCTACAAAAATAATAATAATGAAAGTAGGAGATAAATGCTTCCCTCAAGGTAAACTATTTGATTAGCTAAGGGCAAAGGTGACAGCAGCAGTTACACTAAAGTAACTTTATGGTCTTAAATAAAAATAGGAAGAAGAGCTGCCGATGAAATGGTAAAACAAATCGGGAGTCGCGGTTGGGATGGAGCCCTTCGAAGCAGTGAGAGACGACAGGCCTCCCAAATCTAACACTCCCCCACGGCTTCTTCCTGAGATCTACTACCCTCTGACATGATTTTATACAAAACGGTTTTCTAATAAAGTATTCTCTATTGTTGATGGAGAAGACACCAGAAGCTATAGATAAATAAATGTTCTTTGAAGTAAAGCCTCCCACCCCCCAAAAAAAAATCCGTTTCTAACCTATATATGTTTCTATTTGGAAAAAAAAAAAAGTTGAGAGCCTATCATTTTATCACATTTCTAGACACATTTGTAGCATGGCAGGAAGGATCGCTGTCTCCCTATGAAAACAGCAATTACATCTGAAAATCTAATAGGTGTAGGGCTGAGGAGATGCTCACTCAGTGAAGTGTTTGCACTCAAACATAAGGATCTAAGGTCAGATCCAAGCACCCACTGAATATAGCACCATACATCTGTCATCTCAGTGCTGGGGCAGAGACGGAGGACCCCTAAGATCTGCTAACTTTCCAGGCTGATAAAATGGTGCACTTTAGGTTCCATGAGACACCCTGCCTCAAATAAAAATAAAAATATAATAAATGTAAAGATCAACTGAGGAAAATGCCCAATGTAAATCTGTCTTACACTGCACGCACGTGCATGTTCTCTCTCTCTCTCTCTCTCTCTCTCTCTCTCTCTCACACACACACACACACACACACACACACACACACACACACACACACACACCCCAACAGGCACAAGAACTAATCTGGCTAACTGGCAAGATATAGAGTAGCTATCACAAATGGGAAGTGCACCATACATACCTACTTACTGCTGGTAGCATATATTTTGACACCAGAAATAATGAACGAATGAATGAATAAAAAATGAATGAATGAATACAGAGACAGACAGACAGACAGACAGAAGGAAAAGAAAAATCCTGAAAAACTTTATGAGCAAGGAGACATAAGAAAGTCTTCAAGATCTGTGGGCCTAATACAACAACACCAAGTTCTCTTTTATTTCTTAGACTCTTTTGGAAAAGCTCTACACTCCATGCTTAAAAACAATGGAAGAGAATTCAAGAAGAGTTGTATGATATCTTTTAAAAGCAGCCTGAAGAGAAACTATCACTGCTTTCAAAAGACTGTAGTTACTACATCGGTTAGCTCAGCCTGAACAACGTAAGGGAAGAGCTGTGTTACGGATGACTGTGTTGGATGTATCAGTGCACAGGCACTGGCTCCATGGATTCTGGATGCATGTAACAGAGGCTACTTACCCCATCACAGACAAGAAGCAAGAGAAAAAGAGAGAAGCTCTAGACAAGGTATAGTCCCTAAGAACACACCCTCAGTGGCACATTTCCTCCATCTAGACCTCACCTCCTAAAGTTTCTAGAACATTCCAAAATAGCACTGCCAGCTGGGACCAAGTCCCCTATACATCAACCACTAGGCAGGCACTTCATCTCTCAACCATAATACTGACCCTACTTTTCCTACTGCAGTGAATGGTCTACTGGAGAAAGAATACTGCACATGCATGCACACAGAGAAACACTATGTTTGGAAGTTGTCCAGTAATTTTTAAAGAGCTTATTCACGTAAAATGAACTAGCAGATACTCGGTTTCCCGCTAAGATTTCATGGGAAATCTTAAATAAAGGACACTAGGTAATTACCATCCCTCCACAGCAACAACTAAATAAATTAAAAATGTAAGTAAGATTCAATGCAAAAGAAACAACGCCAAATTACACAATTATAACTAAGATAGAAGGAATACGGTCTTCTAAAGGAAAGTAAAATAAAACTGTTGTCTAAGAATTCTAATCTTTTTAATAATGTGATGTCTCCTGCTGTCTGCAGAGGACACAAGGTTGTCACTAACACTTGTGTCCTAAGACTGTGCCCATGCGTGCACGACTATGCTGACACTTGTTAGTCTAAGTCACTCCAACTAAAGCACAGGTGGGGACAGGTCCCCGAAGTCATTGCACACTTAAGGATCACCCAGCAACAGGCATCTCAAAAGTGGGTCTTAAAAACATCTCAGTCAAGAAAGTGTGCTACATATTTCAGAGGGCACTATTAAAGTATGTTTTAATAGCTTCTATTCTTAAGAACTTAATAATTTCTACATGACAGCAGAACGGAGGAGTAGATAAGAATACTGAAAGCCCTCTACTTTAAATCTGTTCTTTTTCCATTTTTTTCCATTTTTATTTTCTATGTATGGGTGTTTTACCTATGTGCCATGTGTGTACAGAGTCTGCAGAGGTCAGAGGGGCAACATCAGACCCCTGGGAGGAGCTAAGGATCACTGTGAGCTACCATGTGGGTTCTGGGGACTGAACTTAGGTTCATTTCCCTGGTTCACTGGAAAAGCAGTGTTCCTAACCAGTGGGCCATCTCTCCAGTCCTTTAAATCTTTTTTGTTTGTTTGTTTGTTTAACTAGGAATCTTATGCATGCCAAACACAGCTCTAACACCGAGTTACACCCCAGCCCCTTAAATCACATTTGTGCCTCTAAAACATTGTTAGGTTCAAAGTTCTTTCACATTCAGTCTTTGACACTCTCTCAGATGAAGCTTCAGAGACACTGAGGAGTTTGTGCACAGTAATGTGTTGTTGGTACCTTCTATCAGAGTAGATCAGCCCTCATCCACTAGTGAACTTCTCTCCCAAAAAATATTTCCCACCATCACAACTTACTGAGGGGGGTGTGAACCTATTGATTCAAAATGATACTCAATCACAAAACAGTTCAAGAATGCAGGTGCCGGGGTTCAAAAATAAATTAACTAAAGCTTGGGAGCCAGGAACATAGCTCAGGAGTAGAACACTTTTTAATACACTGGAGATTGGGAGTGTGGTCCCATTAATATTAATTAGCTAATTAATTAATATATAAAAAATATAAGATTTAGCCTAAGAGGAATAAACCCATTATGGTATTGAGTGGTCACAGTATTAAGTGGTAACAGTACAAAGTGATAAGCACTGAGAGAGAACAACTGCATGGAAACAGTACTGAGAGGTAACTACTGAGCGGTCTCAGAACCGAGTGGGAACAGCACTGAGTAATAACTACCGAATGGTTACAGTACTGAAAGATAACAGTACTGAGTAACAGCTACTGAAACAGTACTGAGCAAAAACTACTGAGTGGTCACAGTACTTACTGAGCAATAACTACCAAATGGGAACAGTACTGAGCGACAACTACTGAGTGGAAACAGTTTTGAATGTTAACAGTATTTAGTGATAAGTGCTATTAAAAAAATGTACAAATCGCTCCAGAACACAAAAGAAAACAATCTTAAGATTTTAAGATTTTGAAGTGCTTCCTATCTAAACAAAAAAATAAAAATAAGTAAAGTATTCTATTCATTTTGAGAATTTAATAAAGAAGGCCAACAAAGAATAAAGCAACTAATAAAAATAAAGGTGGAAACAATCAGTGAGTGTGAAGATTTGCAACAGCAAATTTATTTATGAGGTTTTTTTGCCTGTATACTCATATTTGAACTTGACATGTCTGTGGCTCACGGATGCCAGAAGAGGGCTTCAGATGGCCTGGAACTGGAGACATGGATGGCTGTGAGTCTGTCCCACGTGGGTGCTGACAACCGAACCTGTGTCCTCTGTGAGAGCAAAGGTTATTAACTGCCACGCTATTTCTCTAGTCCTGAGACCCATTTTAAAAGAGGAGACTTGAATACAGAATTCTGATTTTAAAAACTATAGAAAGTACTATAAAACAACACACAATTCTAAACAGGAGAATATGTTCAATGTCATTTAAAAAATTATCTTTTATGTATACGGGTGTTTTGCTTGTGTGTATGATTGTGCATCATATGCGTGCTTGCTGTCCACAGAGGCCAGAGAAGGTGCCATATCCCCCAGATCTGAAGTTACACACAGTTGAAAGCTGTCATGTGGGTGCTGGGAATCGAACCCAGGGACTTTGGAAGAGAAGCCAGTGCTCTTAAATATTGACTCATTTCTCCAGCCCCTCATGTCAATAAATTTGAAAACCTTCATTTTTGGAAAAATAAAATAGCCAAGGCACGTTTCTAGGGATGACTAAAGAGACAGGGCCAAAGATCTGTGTACACAGGCAAAGTGGCACACAGCATTGGCTAAGGACTCAGACCCGGGTTAGACAGCACCACACTGAAAACAACTTCAACTGAAAATTAAGTGAACAAAGCTCACAAAGGAATGCTTCTCAGTATTGTCATACTATTGGCTGCTAATATTTCCAACCAGCAAAAGGAGCTGGTTTCACAACAGTGGTTTGAACTGTGACTACACATGCCAAACACGGCCCAATCACAGATTTTCATACACACCCTAAGGGGAGCCACCCTCGGCTTCTAAATTAATCATGGCTATAGGCCCATTTTACTGCTCTAATTGAAATACTATAAAGCTGGATTCAGCAGTATATTAATGGATGGAGTAGGAGTTATCTACAGAGCTGTTATTGGAAGCTTTATTAATAACTTATAGTCTATCCATAAAAATGAAGACATTATCCTGTGAATACCAAAAACGTCTATTAAAAACCCCACATCAGTCCTTCAAAAAAATTAAAGAATCAAAGATTACTGCCCACTGCTATTATTATATATACTATATACCAGAACTCCATGTGGCATGGCTGTCTGCCGCCACCACCAGCAGTACCAGAAGCAGCAGCACCACCACCAGCAGCACCAACACCAACATCACCACCACTACCACCAGCAGCACCAGCTCCAGCACCAGCATCACCACCACTACCACCAGCAGCACCAGCAGCACCACCACCACCAGCAGCACCAACTCCAGCACCAGCATCACCACCACTACCACCAGCAGCACCAACCCGAGCACCAGCATCACTATCACTACCACCAGCAGCACCAACTCCAGTACCAGCATCACCACCACTACCACCAGCAGCACCAACCCGAGCACCAGCATCACTATCACTACCACCAGCAGCACCAACTCCAGTACCAGCATCACCACCACTACCACCAGCAGCACCAACTCCAGCACCAGCATCACCACCACTACCACCAGCAGCACCAACCCCAGCACCAGCATCACCACCACTACCACCAGCAGCACCAACCCGAGCACCAGCATCACTATCACTACCACCAGCAGCACCAACTCCAGTACCAGCATCACCACCACTACCACCAGCAGCACCAACCCGAGCACCAGCATCACTATCACTACCACCAGCAGCACCAACTCCAGCACCAGCATCACCACCACTACCACCAGCAGCACCAACTCCAGTACCAGCATCACCACCACTACCACCAGCAGCACCAACCCGAGCACCAGCATCACTATCACTACCACCAGCAGCACCAACTCCAGTACCAGCATCACCACCACTACCACCAGCAGCACCAGCAGCACCAGCATCACCACCACCACCAGCAGCACCAACCCCACTGCAGGTTCAGAAACTTTAGGAAGAAGGACAAACATTATCAAATGTTGTAAGACAAGTGTATTTGCAAAAGACATTATCTACCTAACATATACCTTAAAAAACAAAGAAAATAACAACGCCATCTTTTATAGCAGTCAAAAGATATAACTTAAAAATAATAGTAAGTAAAAGACCGGTAATCAAAAAAGAGATAACCAAGATAAACCCAAAAGGCAATAATATAGTAACTAAAATTATAAAACTTTCTAAAAAAATATAAAATTAAATAGGTTGAATGAGGAAATTATAATAGTTCTTTACTAATTAATAAATTTACTGTAATAGCAACTAAATTGCCCTAGAATTGGTGGAACACATGGGAATCCTTGAAAAATTTTAGGGGAAAAAAGCTGCCAAAAATACAAAAAAAAAGAGCCAAGGAAAAATTTGAAAATACAATAATTATGTGTATTTATCCTTCCAGATATTGAAAGAAATCAATTAAAACAGTGCGTCTATAATAAGAGAGCAGAGCAGAAGAAAGGGCTCAGGTGACCGGTTAGATCAAAATCAACATGGAGGAGGAGGCAGGGTGGAGGGTAACTAGCTCCCCACATGAGGGAGAAGGAAAAGTTCCTACCAATCAGAGCTCCACTGCAAAAAACAAAACAAAACACCCCAAAGCTCCAGGAGCAGCCATTCTGGAATCAACAGGCCAGGAAGGAATCCTTCAGGGACAGTCACCTAGGAAGTGCCACAGCCCGCGACCCAGCAGCAGCCCCGCCCCCTCCCCAGAGCTGGTGGGTATTGTCACTTCATGGCAATTCCCAGAGTCGGAAAGGCTGTGCCCAAAACCATGTTCATGTAATTTTTTTTTAAATAAGAAATCCCCTCCCTGACAGCAAGTGGTGGTCCTGAACCAAAGCTCTTGACAAAAGCCAATCCACAAAGTCACCGAATTTCCATTCATCCACCCTAGGGGAAGTTCCACAGATGTGCAGGGATCTAAGTGTAAGTGCTCACTAAACAAAGAACTGCAACAGAGGGAAAGACGGCACACAAAGAAATTATGTATCACTACCATGATATGAAAATATTCACAGTACATTGAATATTGGTGAGAAAAACGGGGTACAAAATACATACATGACTCCAACTTTTGTTCAAAATATTTTTGTAAGTGAAGATCATAAGGACATCCTGAGTATTTAAAATTTATAAATTTTTATATTATAAATATGTTTTAAGTGAGAGGATCATATGTGCACGGTACATAATAAACACTATATACAATAATGTAAACAAAACAAAAGCAAAGTCCCAGTCATCATCTCTAGGGGATTACAGGGGACTTTTATTCTAAAAATTATTTTTAAAAAGTCCTTTTTCAGTTTCTCTAAATCATTATTGTAATCAGGAAAAAGTATATTAGGTAAAGAATGCTTCGCCATCTTATAGCACACACAGTATGGTTATAACATTGACAAATCCAACTTTCATAATTCACAGGTGCAAACTAATCTCATTACCGTCACTAGGAAGGTAGTGGCAGTCATCACTATCCTAAACGCCTTACATACGTCAAACCCCTGGATCTTTCTTCCCCATGATTACCAGCCCCACTGCAGAGACGATGATGAGTGAGCCTCAATGATCATGTGACTTGCAAACCATCAGTCAGCTGGCAAGTAGCAAGGGGGTCGGTGGGGGACAGAGCAAATAAGCCCAGACCCAAAAATCTGTGGATTTGTGCTCTCAACTACCACAGGCTACCTTCTAAAACAGCAGGACTGATTTGTGATGCAAAGGCCAGGGCACAAGCAATAAAATAAGCACACTGTTCCTTTAAAGCAGTCTGCTAGTGACATGCTATACATATCCAAAAGTGTGACCACTAATCAAAACATTTTCGGAAAACCCTTCCTTTCACTGTCCCCAGAGCACAGTAAACATGTCCCCTCTGAAAATTCTTCCACACAGCTAGGAGTCATTCTCAAACAAGGCTTAGGATAACCATACAAACAGCAGCTGTGTTGGCTGCGTTCTCTGATGCAGCAGCAACCTCCGCAGGCTGATCACCACACGGGTAGCCTGTGCTCATTCCCAAGCCCCGCACTCATGGTGGGTCCCACTGTTTACCATGGCCCTGCAGTCATTATTTGCTTACACGCATAGCTTCAACAGCACTGAAGTCATCAGTGGCAAAGGTTACACTTCATCTGTCCTTGATTCTCCAGAACCTAACACAGGGCCTGGCTCACAAAGAGGACTAATTAAGTTATCACTGAAAGGATTCTACAGAAAATGCCATGCAACTGCCTTGAGGAATGACATCACAGTAAAAAAACCATATATTGCCAAGAAACTATCTGAATCTATAGACTAATGTGCACATAAGGCATGTGGAAAGAGATTATAGCAAAAAAATGGAAACTTTGTGGAATAATTTCAAATTTCTAAATATTAAGGAAGCTAAAAATCAATTTTTAGCAGATCTTATAATTTCTAGCCATAGTCATTTCTCACAAACCAGGGGTGGAGAGGTACAGTAGTCAAAAGGCCTCATTGTCTAAATTGCAATCTCCTAAACCAAGGATGCAGATAGCACTAGAAACTTCCTCAGGTAACAATGCGAAAATCACATCTGCTAAACAGAAGACACCGAATGCCTCCTGCCTGTGCGGTCAATCGCCAGATCACAACCTGGCGCTGAAATATAAATCAAAGAGCCTCCCAGCCCGGCTCTTATTGACATTTGCTACCTGCACACTTAATATGTGCGAGATGGCTCTGTTTTTATTTACAGCACAAACCACAGACTGAATGTAAAACAAGATGCTTAATAAATCCAGAGGACCATAAAACACAGCATAACTCAGCCGGCCAGACAGACACTCAGTCCCTAATTAAGTGGGTGATGTTCTGCCTAAAACAAAAAGACAACCCCGGGCTACCGCTCAGATTGAGCACTCAGGGTTGCGAGGGCGGCACCAGCTATTTTCAAGGCAAAGGCTTTAAATCATGAAAAATAAACCATCCAACAGTCTGTATTCAATAGTAAGTAGACAGTCGGGACACAGACTGGTTGGGATTAACACATTTTCAGTTATAACAAGTAATTTTACAGAGGATTAGTATCTTGATGGTCTGATCAATATGAAGTACTGCTGCTATTACAGATGAGGAGAAACTGCCCCTCTGGTAATAAAGTGTGCGTGTCCTCGCTCTCCTTCATTTGCTCAGTCCATTACTGTAATGGCTCCGGCATTAACAGCTGGGACAATTTGAGCAGCAGGGGTCTGCTGAATGTAAAAGCTGGCAACAGTGGCCATCGTCCAATCCTCCTGCCTGCGTCTGTGGTTCCTCTGCCCGCTTGTGCCTGCCACAGGGGGCTCACGTTTTATGAGAACAATGACTACTATTTCCCAATCACTGTCTCATTAATAGTGTTACTAGGCAACAATGTGACTGGAACCAAAACTGCCTGCAGTGTATTAGCTGCTGATTCAACAACATCAACAACAACAACAAAGGCACCTAAATACCAAGACTGACATGAGGACCAGGCGGCTCGCATCCTTGGAAACTGTAATGTTTGCTTGTGCTGGCCCGCTGCTCAGCTTATATTCTCAAGCAAATAAAAAAGCAGAATGTTCATGCTGACGGGCGAAAAATTCATCAGCAGAATTTTCCATCTCTGTTTTCAGAAAACAGTGAGGAGCCAGAGTGCTGCTCTCGGAAAGAATCCTTATTAACACAGCCCTGGGACGCCAATCACTCAGTTCAGCATGGTGAGCTGAGGGGACGACACCAGACCGTTTTATATTATTACCGGAGAAACACAGGCCCTTGAGGCTCGCCCTTGAGTGATCCAGTCACTGAGTGACGGTGCCATAGGGCAGGCTTAGGGCTGACGCAGAAATCAGAGCTCTTGACTTTTCTGATCACGAACGGTTAAGAACACACTGATTCGCTACCAAGGCATCTCCTCGGACCAGAGGCAAGCTGATACGGTCCTTCAAACAAGTTCCCACTTGATTTCCACAGCTGCTAAGCCCTCCACCGCCCTTCATCTACAGAGCAACTCTTCAGCCAAACAGAAGGCGCGATCTCTTTATAAGCAGGTCAGTTCCAAAACTACAGAGCAAACAAATGCACAGCAGCGGGCCCAGCCACTGGATAAATGAAAACACGAGGCTGGGGTCAGACTAGCAGCCTCGGAGACCAGAAGAGTGGCTGGTGGGGACGGGAGGGGAAGTAGTAAGAGTCTCTACTGTCTGAGAAGAGTGCTAAAGGTCAGCTGCACACCGCACTGTGCACAGCAACATTTAAACTAGGCTATGATACGCTTAAAAACGAGCTCCCAGGACCAAATCTCACCTAAAGGGTTTGTAATACACTTAAAACACAATGTTTTTAAACGTTCTAAATGGAAACCTACAGCTCCAACTCCAGCCTTAACCTTTCAAACCCAGGCTAGCCTTGCAAACATGCCAAGAACAAACGTTCAGAAATCTGTCCCCATGGATGCCAACCTGAACTGTGCCCTGACCAAGCTGAGAAGTCCTGACCCCACCCCCACCCCACCCTGCCTTACACCGTGAAATCAACCAGTAAGGCACATCCGTACAATAACACAAAACCAGGCTCTAATCCAACCTTAAAGAACAAGCTCAGCAGAGTTCCCAACTCAGCTGCTCGCCCCTGCGCCCTGCCTCCCAGGCTCCAGAAGGGCTATCCCACAATGAAGTAAGTCTTCTAGGCAGCGAGAAGGCCGTTTTCAAAACAACCCTATCGAGGAATCCACCCCACAAGTCCTACACCAGCACTCAGGAGACTGTGGTAGAACTAACACAAGTTCTAGGCCAGTGGGGCTACACAGTAAATTTGACATCAGTCTGAGCTACAGTGACACTATTTCAAAACAAAGAGGAGGGAGGAAGGGAAGGAAAGGAGGAGGGCGGGAAGACAGGAAAAACATCTTTAAAAAAAATAACAATGGAATACACTAAATATACAAGGCAAACTGGCATTTTAAAATTGAAAGAAAACATTAAAAACCATTGTTGACCACTGCCAAAGCACATGTTCAATGGATGAATCTTGATTCTCAAAATTGCTACACCATTAGTGTGTGACTAATTTCAAATCCCTAAGTACCTAATCATTTTCCATTATTTCTTTCAAATTCTACTTCCATCTCTATTAAAAAGCCTGATGACCAATAAAAGTGGCACTCTTGAGAATTCATTGAATAAATATTTATGGGATGTTTGCTGTGTTTGGCAAATGTTAAGTGCTGGAAATAATAAAGAAAATGATTTCTGTTTTTTAAAAAAGCGGGCCCAAATTTCTTGACCTTTATCTTCTAAATACCCAAACTTTCATCACTAATGTTAGATCAGGACTGATGGAGGTGACGTGGAAATAAAGGAGAGAAGACAGACGTCCCAGGAGCAGCACTGGTCTTTCAATCAGAACCAAAGGACCACAGTCTCTGAGGAATTGGAGAGTGTGCACTGTGGTACCAGGGACTTCAGGGGTGGTGGGACTTCAAGGGGGAAGGGCGCATCAGAGTGAGAGTTCAGTGGATACATTTCTGGCCTTACTTTCACCTCTGCAGTTTCCGATAGAACTGTCTGTATTAGCCGTTATTCTTCAACATGGCAAGGGTCAGGAAGCAAGCATTTGCGACTGAGATATTTTTACCCTTTACTGTAGACCCTGAGAACAACACAAAGGGAAAGGAGACAGCTAGCTAGCTGGTTAGGGGGAAACCGGGCAGGGCTGGGCTCTGTTCATGGGATCGAAGGTGGGGGAAGGGTGAGTCCTGGTGACTTCTCACAGAGCAGGAGCAGTTAACTTGATCAGCTAACATGGATTGTGACTGTCATACATACTCCTAGAAGAACACTTTAAGAATAATTAGAGGGCTGAAAGGGGATGATTTCGTTACAGAGTGAAGCAAGAGTGGAGGCCAGAGGCGGATCCTGATGCGGGGAGAAGGGGAGAATAAAGGGGCCGTGGCTAGGGAACCAGCGTTTCAATTTGAAGTTAAAGATGGCGGGGCGCCCTACCAGGGGTGATGTTGGAGGGTGGTAGTGCACGAAGCCAAGGATTAGGGGAGATTTCCCTCCCATGTCTAGGTCATTCAGGGAGCCCAGTGGCTCGTGTGCCTGCTGCGGCAAAGTTGGCTAAGTGGAAGCAGCAACAGAAGATGAGGCAACAGAAGTCTAATGTAAAGAAGTTTATCAGGGCTGAGGTGAAAGGGGTGAAGGGTTCTTGCAGCAGGAGAAGGGCTTCTTACTGCACAGGTCCTGAAATGCAAATGCCACTTCATTCCTCTGAATAAACACTGCACCAGGAGGAAAACAAGGAGGAGGCAAGTCACTGAATGTTTTCTCTGGCCCTGTGACTTTGGGCAGTATCTTCAAACAGTTTGGATCTGTTTGTGGGGGGCACAGATCCCATCTTTAGCAGCAGTCAGATCAGGTCCTCTTTAATTTTGGAGTACTGCAGTGGCCAAAGAATTGAGCTGGTCCTGTTGGATGGTAAGCTGATCTGAAATTTCCTTAAGGTCTTCAGAGCTGGTGAGATACTGAGGTTAACTGAGGCGGAGAAGGCTTAGGTACAAGCTGCTTTAGTTCTGAGTCCTGAAAGAAATGCCCAGAGCCCATCAGTCTCCATCTCAGAGGCCACCTGAACTGCCTTTAGAGGTTGGGGACCACAGATCACTCTCTCAACTGCTTCGAGTTGACAAAAAGATGATGTAGAAAGGGCATCCGTTAGAGTGCCTCAGAGGAAGGTTCAGCTAAGGAAGGGTTAGCTGTTGATCCCTGTCACTGTTGTCCATTACAGGATGGCACTGGGTGGGCAGAAGACCATGAGACTTTCTCATTGGCCAGCTAAGTTCAGAATCAGCCACTGGGTCTCCTCTACTACAACCTTATGAAAAACATTAAGAGTTTAACATCATGATTAACATAAGGTTTGTTTGTTTAGCAAGATAAACTTAATTGTATAACTGACTGGACCATGCACCTCGGTTCTGTATAAGGGGTTTGTTACATCAGACTCCTGTATGAGGACCGAAGCTCTGTGAGGACTCGGTTAAAGTCAGCATCTAAGCGACAATTTAAAAGAGAAATAAAATCCTATTGGGTCCTTTCATGGGATGTTGTAGCAAAGTTTAATAGATAGCATATTTAGAATAATTTCCCAAACTTGTAATGTCAGAGTATCTGGCAACCTCCTTGAATCAAGATGGGCAGTCAGGCATGGCCCACTACAGCTGTGAGAAGCACTCTTCCAGAAAGAGACAGTATTCCATAGTTGGTAAGTACAGCTTTTAGATTTTCCCTCACATTTAAGAAAATAGGTCTGCCTTTTTCATCTATCAATAGATCCTGTAAGCTAAGGTAAACCACAGGTCTTATCCTTTATCTGAGCAACACATATGCTCAGGAAGAGGATCATTAGTGAGAGATCTAACTGTTCAAGTAACATTTTTATATGGCTAATTACAATTAACATTCAAATAACATTTCAAGAGGTGGTCTGCAGTCCCCTGGGAACTCGCTGACCTTGGAGGATGGGGAAATGTCTTTTCCCTCTAACCGCATTAGAATAGCCTGCAAGCATAGTTAGCTAATGCCTAGAACATCAGTTACACCAATCTGATAGTTTTGTATAACCAATCTGATACTTCTAACTAAATCTACTGTTGAAGATTTTAATAGCCATATATTTCTAAATAAGCTTTGGTTTGACATACATTTTAACTAGCTTTTGTAACTATTTATCTTTGACCTTAGAAACTTTAATATTGTATGAATTATCTTTGAGAATCATCCTTTAAGTACCTTCACAATTTGCAAAAGCTTTCCTTTTTATTTTTCTCATTCTAGAAATATAATAGCACTAACAAATGAATGTACTATCTATGGTAAAAACTTTCTCCCTGGGGAGAAGGAGATCAAGTGATGTCTATCCCCTCTTCATAAAGTCCTAATGACAAACCAACGTTCAGTTTTATCAAAGTTCTCCCTGGAGATCCACTGAGTCTGTTGGGCTTACTTACAGAGAATGGATAAGATGTTACCGGTGGGCGTGCGGGTGGTGACACTGGAAATCCTTACTTGGTACTTATGAGGACATTTCATAGTCACATAGATAGCTCTCCCTGGTTTTAGCCTTTTGTCTGTATAGACTCCGCTGGCATGGCCTGTTCACCTCCTCTTTTGTGGAGGAGGAGTAACATTTAACAAGTTCTGTTGCTGTCATTTCGGGCCAGCACAGCTGAAGGTCTGAAAGACAGGACAGAAGCTCTGTATTGAATCTTGGAAAAACCCCACTAGTTCGTTTGTTTTTTAAAGAGAACATGGAGGTTAAAGAAATCCTTAAAACCGTGAAAATGTTTGTATTTATATATGCATGCATTCATTTACGTATAAAATACATTTGAAGACACAGACATAGTTTTTTTTAAAGGAAACAATCATCCAAATGTAAAAAAATAAACATATCCCAGAGAAGGAGCACTCAAGAGTGCATTTCTACCCCATGTAATAGGGACGACCTTGTAGAGTCAGAAGGGCATATATAATTTAACGACTTTCATTAAAATCAGTTTTAAAAATTTTTTTTTTGTTTTTTGTTTTTTGTTTTTGTTTTGTTTTTCGAGACAGGGTTTCTCTGTGTAGCCCTGGCTGTCCTGGAACTCACTTTGTAGACCAGGCTGGCCTCGAACTCAGAAATCCTCCTGCCTCTGCCTCCCAAGTGCTGGGATTAAAGGCGTGCGCCACCACCGCCCAGCTAGTTTTAAAAATTTTAATTTAGAAATTCATATTCTAAAAAAGAAGAAGAATGCAGGGCAGTGGTGAGGCACACCTTTAATCCTAGTACTCAGGAAGCACGAGTCAGGCAGATCTCTGAGTTCTAGGCCAGTCTGGTCTACAAATCAAATTCTAGGATAGCCAGGGCTACAGAAAGAAACCCTGTCTCTAAGGAACAAAAAACCAAACAAACAACAAAACAAAAAAACACAAAATCATGTTAATTGTTCCAAAGAAAGATTTTGTACCATTAATCATTATCATTTTTTTTAATTTTAGATTACAATTTAGATTATTTTTACATTATGTACAAAATGAAGTTAGGCCAAGTTAACAACTTTTAGTTTTTATGAGCATTTAGTCATAAGTCAATTTGGTAGTCAGTACACGATGTAAAGAAACAAAACATAATCATATACAAATAGCCTATTACACTTAATCATTTAATAATCCAAGATTTCGAACATTATTTTTTTATAATTTTATTGGGAAAGGAAAACAACATAGAGATCTTTAGTCAGCATACTGCTAGACTTCAAAGAAACAAAAGCCGACACATGTAAAACAAAGGTGTACTGAGGTGAGGAAAGAACATTTTATCTCAGAGGAGAACCGGCCTGAAAAGAACAGGCAGAAATTGCAGGGATTGGAACCCAGCAGAGCTTACCATAAAAAATATCAAAATTAGAACAAAACAAAACATTAAAATAACATAAGGTGAACACCTTCTCAACTCAGCGAACCTGAGCCCACAGACAGCTGACAGGGCGGGTGCAATCCCAGGCTGACACAGGATTATTGCTGCTGTGAAGAAACACAGCAACCTAGGGAGGACATGCTCACCTGCCTTACACTTCCACAGCACTGTTCATCATCAAAGGACTTCAGGACCGGACTCGGAGGCAGGAGCTGATGCAGAGGCCACGGTGGGGAGAAAAAGCTGCTCTTTCATAGAACCCAGGCCCACCAGCCCAGAGATGGCCCCACCCACCATGGGCTGAGCCACCAATCCGTAATTGAGAAAATGCCCTACAGACTTGCCTACAACCTCATCTTATGAAGCTATTTTCTTAACTGAGGTTCGATCTTCTCAGAAGACTGTAGCTTGTATCAAGTTGACATAAAACTCTGAGGAACTGGAGTATGTGTGCTGGGGCACCAGGGGCTTCAGGCTCTATTTAGTTGAAAGGGGAAAGGGTGCATCAGCATGGGAGTTCAGTTCTATCTGTAGTTTCAGATAGAACTGTTCATATTGGCAGTTATTCTTGAACATGGAAGGGTTTCTGGCAAGCATTTGCCAGACTGAGATATTTTTAGCCTTTAGCCAAACTCTGCCAAAACAAGAGTACTTAGCAGTCACAAAGGGGTGCTAGAATTAACAAGGGTCGTGTGTATCATATGTCACACACTGGAGGCTCTCTGCCATGCAATGTGTGCTAAGGTCTCTCTCCTACATGGAAGACGCATGCCACTGGAAAACGATGAATTCCACAAAATGTTGTTTCGGGTAAGCTAACAGTTGTTCAAAGTTTCTAAGACTTTGGGGGAGAAGGAAGACATTGAATTTCATGTTGAAAATCAACATAAAACAGACTGAAATAATAGAAAGCAACAGTAATTGTTCTCGCTCAATTGCATCCGCACATTAAATGTCCAGGAGGTTTTTCAAGTGATTTAGAAACTAGAATTGAATAATGAAGGCAACAGAACACAAACAGTGAAGGTGATCTGATCATATTGGAGAAGACTTGCAACAGATGAAGAAGGATTAGGGTGAGGAAAGAAAAAAGAGGGGGCCAGAGCAGGGCCCATCAGCTGCGGTTCTAAGTACCTGAGATAGAGGTATCTGCAAGGGGTCGGTCTTAATCCCTATTTCCATACACATCCTAAAACCGTGGGCTCTGTATGTTCTTGAGCAAGGCCGACGAGGCTGCGTCTTACAAAACAGTGCCCTGACGTGGGAAGTTCCGCTTGCTTCAGTATTTGCACTAAGAGACATGGAAGGCTTCAGAACCGCAGGACCATGGCCTCTCTAACCTTCTACCCACCTTCCTCCCAAAAGTTCAAACCAGGATTCCTCTCACCCAGGATGAGTCATTGTTAACTCCAAGCTCCACTTCCCAAAACAAACCGTAAAGCCTCAAAGTATTACTGTCAAATTCCTGAACTGGCCTGACTGACAAGAGATCAAAGACCTTCATTGCAGGAGGGTCCTGCCCCACGGTGAGAGGAAGAAATACACAGGAGTCTACAAGAATCTACAGGCAGGACCCCATGAGTTTTATCTCAGCTCTTCCATTAGCTCCAGTTTCATCCAGCCCTGTGTCTACATAACTACCATTCTTCACCCAAGCTAAGCATTAAAATCATCATTGTTTCCTGGAACTTTGGGGCTTGCTTCTGAAGCTTCCCATCTTGGTTAAAGCTATGGTTAAACTGGATCTTCTTTTCTTTTGTTAGCTGGGACCCCAGCCATGGAGCGGGTCTCTACCCCTCATTTAATCTCTTCAAATGCCCTCACAAACAACCAATGTGTGCCCAGTCTCCTTGGTGAACCTAAATCCAAGCAGGCTGTCAGTGAAGATCATCGTAACCAGTTTTCTGAATAACTGAATAGTGGTGATTATGGGCACAGCACAGTTGGAGAAGGCAAAAGTGCTTTCTATGCCTTCTTTGACACTTGCCCTGGTGTGCCTCATCCCTTGGGCGTGACTGTACCTTTCCCAAAATCCTTTAAAGTGTGCTAGTCTGCTGTCTTAATAAAACACCAAGACAAAAGCAACTTGAGGCGGGGGATATCTCAGTTTACAGGTTACAGCCCAACACCAATGAATGCCAAGGTAGGAACCAAAGTTGAGAGTTTGAAACAGAAGATATAGATGAGTCCTGTTAAATGGATTGGCTTCCCTAAGGCATTTCTAATACAGCCCAGGACCCCTTAGTCAGGGGTGGCACTGCCCACAGTGACCTAGGCCCTCCTACATCAAGGAAACACCCCTCAGACATGCCCACAGACCAATCCAATGGAAACAATTCCTCGGTTGTATCTCCCTCTTCTCAGGTATTTCAAGTTGATATTGAAGCTAACCATGACAGTAAAAAGCCCTCCTCAACTTCTGTGCATATAATTTAAGTCTCCCAATATCCAAGGACCCAAAAGCAGCCACAGGAACAACTTTTTCCCCTCCTTGTGATGCCTGTTTGTTTTGACTGTACTTCTAGCAGGACTTTTAACTTCACTTTTCTTAAATGTCTATTTTTCACTTTTCTTAAATGTCTATTTTTCCCCTTCACACACTCATCCAGCCTTGGTTTCGCTTGTTGGTTGGTTTGCTTGCTTCTTCATTACTGGGCAATCTTTCTTCCTTAGTTTTACCTTTTGTCTTTTTCCCCTTTTCACCCACTGCATTTCCTCCTCCCACCCCGACCTCTCTCCTGTACTTTTAGAGGCATTTTGGCTATGGGATCGGGGTGGTTCTGTTTCTTTGCTTATCTTCTTACCTCTATGGATGTACTTATACTTGTATCATTGGTTGGGCTTTGGACAGTTTGAACTGTTTCGTTATTGGCAAATTCTTTCTGAATTTCCTCCCTCCCATAAGTAGTTCCTTTCTCTCATTTAATTCAACGTCATGTCTGCCTCTCCTCCACAGCCTCTTCCTTTACCTCACCCAGCAGCTCTTGCCACCTTCACAGCGCACTGTGGCCACTTCTGTCTGACAGTCACCGGTTAATGTACCTGTGCGCTGTGACTCACTTTAGGTATATTTCTGCATCTTGTATGGCTTTCTGATGGTGCCACAGTTTTCTCTATTCTCAGTGGTACTGAGGATTAGTTCTCAGGAGTAGACTACTCAGTGATGCCCCCAAGACCACTATACACAAGAGGGGGAAAAAAGCCTCAGAATATCCAAACCAGCAGACGTGTAATTACTGATACAGAAACAAAAGAAATATGAGAAAGCAAAGTAACAGGACCCCTGCAGAAGATCAAAAAAAGATCAAAAGATCCAAAGATCCAAAAGGTCACTCTTCCGCTGCTGGACCTAAGATCCTGAAACGGGTGGGATGTCAGAAGCAGATTTCAAAAGGCCACGAGCAAAAATGATAGTGGCTCAAAGAGGGCACCTCCCGACTAATTCAATCCAAGGCCTGAGGTTTACAGTCAGGAACAGAGGAAAGAGGCAGCAAACGGTGAAAATATCAGCAGCAGGAATAATGAGACACGGGAAAGGGAATTCCACGAGGAAAATGAGACTCTCAAAAATAAAAAGGAAATGAAAAGATAGAAACCGCAAATTAAAAAACACAGTGGGAAGCATCAACAGGTCTCAAAAGAAAGATGAATGGCCAATGAGTATTGGTAGAACTATCCAACATCCTTAGCCATTAGGGAAATAAATGTAAAACTGCTTTGAGATGCCTTATCACCCAATCACAAAGGCTGCCACAAGTATATCTAAACAAGAACCCTACACATTCACCTCTAGTAGGAATGTGAACTTGTGCAGTAACCTTGGAAATCAGTAACCTTGGAAAATTCTCAAAAAAACAAACAAACTACAAATAGACCTGCCTGTTGACCCTTCTAGACCGTTTGGGAACGTGCCTGAAGGCCTCTAAGAAAACAAACCATAGAGATACTGGGACACCCCTGTTCACAGCCAGTTATTCTCAAGGGCCACAAAAGGGACCCAGTGTAGACAACTGGATAAAGAAATGGTTCATAAACACAATGGAATTTTCTCAGCCACAAAGAAAAATGGAAGTTATGACACCTGTAGAAAAATAGATAGAAAAATGGGTCATTTATGGTAAGTGAATTAAGCCAGACGCAGAAAGACAAATATGTTTTCTCTCAAATACTGAACCTAGATTTAACAGTACACAAATATATAGTATGCATTTGTGTAAGTGTGTAGTTTAATCTAGATAGTTCTCCTCACTGCTAAAAAAAAAAATAGGCTTTTTTGGAAAAATGGTGAAATTTAAAATTATCAGAATCACTATTAAGCTTATAATGATACATCCAAGAAATACACTATTTCTACTTACACTGTTTAGGAAAGAAAATGACACACATTTATCATTCTATCATAAGAATCCTTGAAGCTAATCTTCCTTAATTCTGTAACTAATAAAATAATTTCAATATTTCTAAAAAAGTTTCTAAAGAGGTCCCAGGCCTTTCCCAAGGGTGTGCCTTGAATAGATCGTCTTCAGAAAGGTATCCCACGAACCCTCAGATCAACTTAACCACATCTTCCTAGGAAGTGGTATACCCCAGACCATGTTAGATTCCCTTCGTCACCATGACAAGACTCACTACCCTCCTACTGGCCCCATGTTAATTATCTTCCATGGATAAACAAGAGTTCCACGCTCACCATGACTGCCCACATGCCCCAGGACCTGACATTAAAGAACTTAACCAGATTCTTCATCTGAAATAAAACAGAACAGAGAAAATAATTCAAGTGACTATTTTTCAATTTTCTACAGTGTGGTAGACAACTAGTACCACCATTCTGAGTGTATGGGAGGGAAGTTCTAGAAGCCTAGTTTGGAAAATGTCATTTTTAAAATTTAGGTTAAATATCTGTGAGGTTCACACCGTTAGTGGTGGAGGTGATGGTGACTGTAGGGGCTATAAAAACTCCTGTCCTACATACCTAGAACGTTCTAGCTGATACAGATATGTATGTATGCACACATCTCACTTAATACCCACTGTAACCATAACAACTAGCTGATACAGATATGTATACACACATCTCACTTAATACCCACTGTAACCATAACAACTAGCTGACACAGATATGTATACACACATCTCACTTAATACCCACTGTAGCCATAAACTAGCTGATACAGATATGTATATGCACATCTCACTTAATACCCACTGTAACCATAACAACTAGCTGATACAGATATGTACAAGCACATCTCACTTAATTACCCATTGTAACCATAACAACCCAATTTTCTAAAAGAAGAAACTTGAGCCAAAGAAATTAAGTTGCTTGCTAAAGCAACCACTCCAAGACTGCTTCACAAGCCTCAGACTCTATCTCACAGTGCTGCCCTCTAACCTGGGGTACACTCTAAATAGCTCCCATCTGTCTTCTGATGTAGAGGATATCTTCTAAGATCCCTCCCCAGAGTGCTTAAAGCCATGTATAATGACTTCATCAAATGTATAATAAGCTGTACTGAGAGGTTATCACCAAAAATACACAGAACTATCACAAGGCACTATACTAAGCATTCTGTGGGTGCCATCTACTGCTCTCTAGAAAAAGCCAAGACACATAGAAACAGTTTAAGACTGTGGCTAAACATGGGTCCCTGAAGCCACAGAGAGCTAAACCCGGGGGAAGGGGGGAAGAGAGGAATGAGGAGGGATTGACATCTACGCAGTGGGATACACACTCCTTAGGGAAGGAGCAAGCCCACTCCAGGGTGCTATGGAGAGTCCACTTGTCTAGGGGAGCCAGAAATCTGAGGCTTATGTGAAATCTCTCTATTTCTCAACGTCAAAAAATTAACTCTAAAGCTTTCCCACTCACGTGGTCCAGATAAAACACCTCAGCAGACCAGGGTGTACATTCGGGGTATATGATCTCTCTTTGTCCATCAAAAAAACCGGACACGCCCAGACTGCATGACCTACAACAACCACAATAAAGCATCAGACGAAGAAGAAGATACAAAGCTGGGTGACGTGGGAGGCAAAGGAGGTAGAGCTCATGAGTTCGAAGCCAGCCTCATCTACACAGTGAGTTCCAGGAGAGTCAGAGCCACATAAAAGAAGTTGTCTTGAGGGGGCGGGGGGGAGAGAGGGGAGAGAGACAGAGACACAGAGGAATAAAGAAAGAAAAGAACATATGACCATTCTACAGAACAAACACACCTGTGTCACTACAAAGTCTGACTCCTTTAAGGATGGCGAAGACAGAAACTAGTTTAACTGATATAAGGGAGAACAGAAGGTTGGGCCAGCAAAATGGCTCAGCAGGTAAAGGGGCTTGCCATCAGGCCTAATGACCTGAGTTCAACTCTAACGGTACCAGAACACACAAATTTCATAGGAAATAGACAGATATACACAATAAATAAATATTAAAAAAAAAAAAGATAAGGGGCTGGGGCTGGGCATGTGGCTCAGCAGTAGAGCACCTGCCTAGCATAATCAAGGTTCTGAGATCTATTCCAGGTACCACCAAAGAGCAACAATAAAGGAGACTGGATTACAGGAAAAGAGACCTGACAATGAGAGGAAATGTCCAATCAATCCTGAAGTAGCACCTAAAAGAAGAAAAAATAAAAAGGCCAAAGTAGATATTCTTACAACTTAGCAGGTAAGACTAGGCACTCTGGGTTATGTAGGTATTACATAGACATTAATGTCTCTGAAAGTAACAACTGTATGAGACTTCCCCCGTTCTTTGGGAAATATATGCTAAATCTTTTAGGGGTAAGGAGGGCTGGTGCCTCCTTTTTACTGTCACAATTTGTTATAGAGAAAATAGTGCCAGGTGCAGCTCAGGGCTAGAAGTTACCTAGAATGTACAAAGGCCTGTGTTCAATCCCAGCACACAGAAAAAAAAAGTATACTAAATTACAGTAATGGCTCCGGTTATATACATGGAGCAGAGGGACTGCAAAAAAGCTGACACAGCAAAATGGCAAGCTGTACATTGAGACAGCAGGCCTAGAAGAGTTAGCTCTAAGTTCTAGTCTTCCAGCTCTTTGGTGGGTTTTGTATTATCTGAAAACAATAAGTCAAATCATCTCAACAAAGAGATGACCAAATTCAGGGAAGACCACAACTACTTTGCCCCTGGTGCACACACATGCACAGTCACATGGATGCCATACATGCTCCCATACACATGCAAACACGGTGAATGGGGGCCTCACAGTTGCCCAGAGAAGTCATCCAATCTTGGCGCTACTGCCTGGTTGGAGAAACACAAGCCCAAAGTATGAATCTTCATTCTAATAGCAAAGAAATAGGAGACCCTGTGGTCTAACTTCAGCCAAATATATCTAGCAAATACCTGAACCATGCCACTGTAAGAAAAGCTCATGTTAAAATGCATGGATACATGTATGTGCACTCTGATAATCATATAGAGTAAATGAATGTTTTTCTTGAAAGCCAAATATTTAGTCCAATCTTCTCCTCCCTTCAGATTTAGAGAGTACATAAACTCTACAATACAAGCAACTGCAAGTGAAAAAGATATAACCTAAGTTATTACAAAGAGAAAAGGAGAATCAAAGGTAATGACTATAGAAATGACAGCTTTCAATTTAAAAAGCAAACAAGAAACTTCTGTGACTTCAGGACAAATATTTCAAAAGCTTAACGCACTGGCTCAGGACTGTAATCCCAGCTTATTAGAAAGTCAAGGCAATAAATATACCTAGGAAATATAAAGAACTCATAAAACTTAATAAGCTAACAACAACAATAAAACTGGGTAAAAAAAAAAGGTGAACACATACTTCACATGGGGCTTGGGAGATGACTTGGTGCTGAAGAAAGGAACTTCATATTCTCAGAGGCCAGGTAAGTGCTAGATAGGGGCAGTTGGGGTCTTGCCTCTAGTCTCAGTACTAATAAAGCATGGACAGGGGAGATCCCCAGGGGAAGCTAGCTAGCCAGACTAGCTCTACCTGCAAGTTCAGGCTTCAACTGAGAGACCTAGCCTGGATAAAAAGGTGGAGAGTGAGGAAGGAAGACTCCCCACATCTACCTCTGGCCTCTACACACATTCACAAGCATGAATCACTACCGTACATGCATGCAAACACACTCATACACACTTATCACACTCACACGTACACACAAGAAAAAAAAGAATACGCACATGGTCAATAAGTATATGATAATGTATTATATCATTGGTCACTACTACCTCCTGGTCACCATGAAGGCTACAAGGCAAAGACAAACAGTAGCAAGCTATGACAAGGACTTGAAGAAATTCTAACCCTCAACGCCTCTACGAGCAGTGTGGGGTGGCGCAGCCTGTGTGGCAAACAGTATGGCAGCTTCTCAAAATATTAAGCTCAGCCGTATAATGTGACTAGCAGCTCTACTAGCAGACCTCTACCCTGCCCATACAGAAACTAGGCTGCAACTCTTCAGGGTATCATTTTTCATGATGGCCAAAAAATAGAATCAAATTGTTCTAGGCATTACATGTCCTTGACACAACTACACTCACCTGGGAAGAGGGAATCTACATTAAGGAACTGACTCCATCAGATTGGCCAGTGGGCATGTTTGTAGGCCAGTTTTTGGATAATTGATTCATGATTGGTATGAGAGGGCCCAGCCCACTGTGGGTGGTGCCACCCTGGGCACATGGTCCTGGACCCTCAGAAATGACACTATCAGCTGCATAAGCCATGAGGAGCCAGCCAGCCAGTAAGCATTGTTCTTCCATGGCTTCTGCTCCAGTTCCTCCGGGGAGTTCTTGCCTTGGCTTTCCTCAATGATGAATTAGTACAAGGCAGTGAAGATAAGATAAATGCTTTCCTCCCCTGGCTACTCTTGGTTGTGACGTTCTATCACAGCAACAGAAAGAATAGTAAGTAAATAATCAAGTAAATAAACAAATACATAAACGTGGTGTGTCCAGATAGAGGAATACCATCTATTGGGAAATGAGAAGTCTAGGTAAGTATTATAAGATCTCTGAACCTCAGCATAGATGAACATGTATGGTGGGTGAAAGCAGCCAGAAAGGTCACATATATTTGATTCTATTGATATGGTAATGTTCTGGGGCTAGAGATGGCTCAGTAAATAATAAGCTTACTACAAGCAAAAGGATCTGAGTTTGAATCGCCAGTCCCATGCAAAAAGCCAGGTGCAGTGCATGTCTGAAATCCCAGCTCAGGAAAGGTGAAGACAGAAAGATCTCCAGAGTTTGCTGACAAACAAGTCTAGCTCAGTTAGTGAGCTCCGGGTTCCATGAGGGATCCTGTCTCAAAATAAGGAGGAAAACAACTGAAGAAGAAACTCACTGTGGAGCTTTGGTCTTTACATACACACACCTGCACATGCACCTGCATACATATGTACAGACATGTACAGACATACACAGATATCTCTCTCTCTCTCTCTCTCTCTCTCTCTCACACACACACACACACACACACACACTCTCTCTCTCTCTCTCTCTCTCTCTCTCTCTCTCTCCATAAAAAGTAGCCCTAGCAAACAAAAAAAAAATTGCGTAGACATAGAGGTCAAATACTTGAGGAAATGGCAAATGGATGCATTACCCAGTGTAAACAAAAATAGAGACGTGATTGTTCACAGCTTTTTTTTCTTATTAGTCTCAAGCCTGTAACAACCCAAATGCCCAGCAACAGGTGAGTGAATAAACAAAATGTGGATGCACACAAAATGCACTATTACTCAGCAACAGAAATGGAACAACTTGATAATACATGCGTTAACATGTATAGATCTCAAAAATTATTGTGACCAGTAAAAATGACATCAGGGTATATATTGTATGCTTCGGCTTATATAAGAATATAGTTTCTTATATAAGAAATTCTAGAAAACATAGATTCAACAATCATGACTGATCACATAACTGCCTGGGGGTAAAATAAAGAAATTGGCTGTAAAGAAACAACTTTTTAAAGGAGATAGCGATGTTCTCTATGCAACTGGAACATTTTGTACACTGATGAAACTTATAAAACTGTTCACAGCAAACAATTACAAGATACTCTATATAAATTATGCCTTAATTTGGCTGAACAGAAAGTCAAACAATCATTTACGATTACTGAGACACTGTCTAGAACTTAAAACAGCTACCTGTGCTTTGTATTGTCCAATATTTCAAGGTTTTTCACAAACAGAAACAGAGCTAGGAGATTATAAAGTCATAGGGACTGACTCTGAGTCCTAATCCCACCTAGAAAGCAAATGGCCCTGAGCAGAGGACAACTTCTGCCAGACTCTGTTTCCATGTCTGTAAAATACGTAACTCAGGCCATGACACCAAAGATTCAAAATTTTCAATCCTTAGGTTTACTGACTTAAGAATCTTACAAGACAAAATTCTATGACAGCAAGTGCTATGCCTGTATCATTTCCATATATATGCCTGTATATTGGTCCTCACTGCCAATATTTACCTACCATAGAATAAGCACCAAACAGCATATCCAAAGGCCTTTGCCCAAATGAGCTACAGACAAGAGAAACTTTTAAGAGGGGCAGAATCTGTTGTGTCAACTGAGGCTGTGAAGAGGCGCAGTAGACCCAAACCATGCAGAATCTTTCGAGCTGGGTGAAGTTCTGAATTTATCCTAAGTAGCAGAGGCCCTTAATAGACTTTTAAATGGGTGATTGCCAGTGAGTCATAACTAGATTTAAATTTTTAAAGAGAAAAATCACTCTCTATGGAGCGTGGAGAAGGATCATATGATTGGGGAAGGAGGGGGATACAGAAGATCTAAGATGAGAGTGAATAGAGCTCAATCAGGAGACTGTTGTGACAGTCCACTGAAGTGACCATGGTGACTGAATGCTGATAAGTTAGGACAAATCAATAGGTCCCAACTATGAGAAGAGGAAAAGGAAAACATTGAGTTTCCAGTGCTCATCTTCAAAACAGACTGTTTATACTCTACCTATGTAATCTGTCTTGCCATCTGCTGCAATGATATGAAGTAATTATGCACTTAGTGTAAGTGTCTGATAGAAAAATTGCTGCAAATAAGTCGCTGTTGCTGTTATTACTGGCATCCCATGGAATGTCTGCTGTCAGAAAGCTGGACAGCAAGGACAGAGTCCAGGAATGTACTATCCACAGAAGCTATGTAAAGCGTATTTGATGCGCTGACCACGCAGACGAGTCTTCTGGCCATTGAGCAATGCTCCAAATAAAAACATGTCACCATACAGATTCTGTAGCTCAGTTGCTCTCGAGCTGAAAAAGCACAGGTGGTAAACTGGTAAACTGAGGCACGAGAGTGGCTACAAATATAACCAAGGAATAGGTACAGAAGCAGGACACGGACATAGATGTCTATCTTTTCATTTCTGACCAAGTCTAACAGTATCCAGATCTGCATCCAGAGCAATACGAATTTACAGCACAGACGTGCGCGCGCACACTCACACCACGTCTGCAGGCTCTTGCAAACAAGGCCCTGACATCCCTTGGCTTGGCGCCGAGCATCCACTCACCCATCCCAGCGGGTCTGCGGGTTCCCTGCCTCTAACCCCGGACTAACGCAGAATCCCAGATACCCGGAGCCCCACATACCTTAGCTTCCCGCTCTCGTTCCTCCGCGGTCTGGACGCGCTTCATGCTGCTACTAAAGCCGCCTTCGCCACCGTGGGCCGTGTCCGCCCTCTCCCTGGACCCCGCCTCCTGTGTGTAGTTCTCTCAACGGCTCTCTCCCGCATGGTACCATTTGTTCTAATACCTAGAAGAACTACCCCTCCCAGAATGCTCCGCGAGACTCCCGAGAACTCCTTGGGCTTCGGAGCCGAATTTCTCCAGTCAACCAGCAGGGCTAGCGTAGTCAGCTACGCGACCCGCCGACTGCCGGGAGCCTACAGAGAACTACATTTCCCAGTGGGTAATGGGACTCGCTGTTTTCCCGTGCTCCTCTGGGCCTGCAGAGGCTCGCGCCCTGGGCGCTATAGCAACCGTAGCTAGCTGAGGGCGAACGCGGAGGTGAGTACTCTGTGAGGTGGGGGCTCATGCAGGTTGGCGGCCCTTCCTCTGCCTCACAGCTGAGGGCCTGGTGTCTGCTCTGAAGCCCGGGATAGACCTGGGTTTCTTGCGTGAAAAGCAGTCCATCCCGAAACACCTCCACATCCTCAGGCCTGCTTCGCGGTCCGCCCTGACCGCCTGCCCAGCCAGAAACCTAGCTGATAAGAATCGGCAACCCTGAGTCTTACAACTCGAAGGTCACAGTCACACTTCGCTCTATTTCCCCGGATTTGGGCTTGGATGGTAGAACCTCAACCTCCCAAGGGACTTGTTACTATTGTTGTTGTTGCTGATGATGATGATTGTCGATTATTTTTTAAAAAGGGGGTTTCCCTATGTATCCCAGGCTGGCCTTAAACTAGCTTTTTAGCCCATGCTGGTCTCAAATTCAATAATAGGTCTTGCCTCAAGTTCTCAACCACCAGTCAGTTTCTAATGGCCTCAAATTCTTTATTACTGTTTCTCATCTGACTACCCCTATAGTCTGTTAAAGCCATTACAGGGCAGAGACTTTGTTTAAACTAAGTGCCTAGAATTCATTCATTCATTCAATAAATGATAGCGTTGATGCCCACTATGTGACATCAGATAGCAGAAAGGGGACTATTTGGGCGAGAAAGGAGACCTGTGAGAGAAACCTAGAGAGATGGAGGTGGGGGAGTAGGAGACAGATATACACAAGAAACTATGATATAGGTGTGAAAATATAATATGCTAGGTTAAAAAATGAATTCCAAGACAATGAATTACTAAACAACTCTGGGATAAACAATAAGCCACAGCAGGGTGGTGGCACACTGGGGACAAATTCAGAGTCTACACAGGGCATAGTGGCACTCAACTTTAATCGTAGCACTCCAGAAGTAGAGGCAGGTAGATCTCTGAATTCCAGCCAGGTTTGCATAGTGAGACCTTTAAAAAAAAGAAAAGAAAAAGAAACAAAGAAGGAAAAAATAGAGAATTTGAGGCCAGTGTATTGAGTGTTCTTGGTGAATTTCATGTCAGCATGGAGAGCATAGGCTTCCCTTGAAAAAGAAAAATTAGAAACCAGGAAGAAAATTAACATGGGACAATAAGAGAAACTCTGTCTACGGAAGGGTCAGTTGGGCTGAGCTCTGAAATATGAGGAGACAGCTAGAGAAGAGCTTTTAGAGCAAGATAGAAACATGTTGGACTTGAGGAAAGTAGAGAAGGGTGTGAATGGAGAGAAGAGAGCAAAGAGGGAGAATTCACTATGGGAGAATTCACCTACTTCAGACCAGTAACAGTTTTCTTCTCAGTCATGATAACCAGAAATATCACCAGTCCTGAGTGAATGACCTTGAGCGATTGAGCTAGCTTGTCTTAGCTTCTGTTTCTCTATCAGGAACCATTTGAGTAGCCATGGCTTATATACCCTCTAGGTACCTGTAGGTGTTAGCACCATCTTCTGCAGACATTCTTTGAGATGTTTGTCCCTAGCGGTGGTTCTCAGCCCTACATCATGAGTTCCGATCAAAGTTCTGGACCCTCTCTCTAAGAGATGCTCCCCCTCTCTTTAAGAGATGCTTCTCATGCACAGAGACATAGCCGAGTCAGTCTCAGTTTCCAGACACTGAAATCCAAGAGCTCCCTTTATCCATTCAAGTGACTGTTTAATAAACTGAGACAGCCAGCTTCCGAGACAGGTAAACAAGATAAACAGGCATTCTAACTTCTCGGTTTGCATTCTACAACCAACATTCTAGAACTTGAAAGTCTCTTCCTTACAAGGGTATTTCGCTAACAGTTTACATCTAGACCTTTCTAGGAAAGTCAAAGTGGAAATAGAGAATGTATTTATTCCTTTACTTATTTGCTTACTATACATTGTATATTCATGTCCACATACAAAACTATGGTGTATCTCTGGAGAAAAGAAACTAAAAGTTCTAGAACAAGCCAGACAAGCCATAAGTTCACGTCGCTAGTCCCTGGAATCTACATGAAGTAAAAAGAAGGGGTGCAACAAAAGTCAAGTCACATCATGAACATAGGGAGCCTCCTCTGCAGAGCTTGAGAGGAGCCATTCATTTGCACACCATGCAGTCAGTGGGCATTCCTAGACCTGTGACATCCCAGCACATTTGCTAAATGCCTTTAGTTTGTATCTGTCTGACGTGCGTTTAGAATAACTGTGAGATGGGTATAATTTGTTCTGTTTTCAAATTTAGGTAAACTTAATGACTTGACCAACTATGAGATAGTAGAACAAACTATTTGACTTCAGTACATGACCTGAGTTGTGGTTTTTCTCTTTCTTTGTTTTTTTCTCCCCCCTAGAATTCATGCTCTCTTTAAGGGAAGGAGTAGAGATAGAAGTATTTCTGAACTTCGGAAGGGTTTGTTTTTGTTTCAGACAGATGAGTAAGGAAAGGAAGAATGATAATCTTAGCTCATTTCCTAAGAAAACTGTAGAAAATGCTCCGCTCAGAGAAGACAGTCCTTATGATTGGATGCAGTGTTCCTCTAGAGTGGGAGCTTTCATCTTGCTCAGGCAGCACATGTGGGCAATAACATGTCCATTAAAGTTCTAGTTTCCTAGTCACTTTATTTGGCTCATTCCATTGCATAGTTAATGCAATAACTTAGGAAGCGTTTGTTTGAATTTTCTTTTCTCCACAGATAGACCATGTCTGGCCCAAGTGACGAGACAGCAGGAGACCTGCCGGTGAAAGATACAGGTCTAAACCTCTTTGGAGTTGGAGGGTTACAAGGTATGCCCACCTGTTCTTTATTACAGTTATGAACTTTGATCAGTAATTTCTTTACTTTTAATTTAAAGTATTTCTGATAGTTACACAAAGCCAGCCATTTGAGTAACTATATAGCTCTTGATTGGTCTAAACAAGAGGGAGAGTTTAAAACACATATGGTATTTTACTGCGAGCATCAATTATCAACAGCTCATAGCAAATGCAAGATCTCCCTCTGTTCTGATAAAGAGTTGTTATAAATCATCTTTTTAAAATTCCACACATCAGTGGAAACTGCATAGAGTATCAGGCCTCCAAACTGAATTGCCTGGTTTAAATCACATTCACCATTAAAACACTTCTTTATGTTCAAATTTTATATGGGAGGAAATACCATATTTTAAAATTTTTGCCTTTCAAGTAGAGTATCTCAAAATGGCCTGTTTATGCAAGTGATAGTGAGTTTTCAACCACATTAATATACATTAAAGGCTTTCTTTATCCTTTTAGCATTTAGTTGTTCCTGTAGAGCTGAAGAGTATTTTCAACTGAGAAAACAAAGCCCTGCTTTAAAAAACAACATAGACTGGAGAGCCAGGTTCATGTTTGTGGCAAAGCCAGTCAAACCCTTATGCCACTAACCTTGCTTGTAGAAGGCTGGGGGTTCAAAATGTATCTTAAGGACTCTACATACACCGTTTAATTCTAACAGTGTCTGAGGCCAGGTTTAACTGCCTTAGGAAGGTAGTAAGTATATGGTTCATTGGGAACAAATTGACCACACCTATTATTGAAAGGAAGGATGTTTAGGCTTTGATTTAGATAATGGAACCAGTGTTAAGTATTCAAATACAAATAAATTTGAAGTGTTTTAAAATTGGGTTTTGGTATTATTATAAGTCCAATCCTTATCATCAGTAGCCACCCTCAGTCTTTTATATTGACTGAAATTAAATATGTGTGTATACTTAAAAGTTATAGAAGTTTGTTGGGTTTGGTTGGTTTGATTTGGTTTTTGAGACAGTGTCTTACTATGTATGCTGTGCTGGCCTGGAACTCCCTATGCAGACCAGGCTGGGCTCAAACTCACAGATCTCTGCCCACCTTTGTCTCCTTAGTGCTGGGAATTTTTAAAAGTATATACCACAATGTCAGGTCAAAAAGTTAATTTCAAACTATCAAACAGCTTATAGAAAAATGATCTGTGAAACTTGCAAATCACAGGTTTGGGGTTTTTCTTTATTTCCAGGGAATTTGTATTTGTTTTATATTTTTCTATATTCTAGCTCCCTAGCTCAGAAAAAAAAATGTCCAAATAATATTGTGTTCACTGACTTGTTCCAATTTTGTCTCTGTAAAAAATACATACAGATTTGCAGATACAAAGATTTCTTGCTGCCATGATAGTGACTGAACCTTGCACATGCTCGGCAAGTGCTGTATGCTACTGAGCTGCGTTCCCAGATGGGCAGCCCGGCTTCTCTAACTATGAGCTTACGGTACTCAGAATGGGAGTTAGAAATCTGTTGAACCAGTTCCCTCCTATATTCTGAAAAAGTGATCAGGTCCATGCCAGTGAGTAAAGCTGTTGCTCAGTTCCCTAATACTGTATGTGAGGCATTAATCACGAAGAGCCCACCAAAGATTGTTGGCATGAACAGTTTTCTAAAAAACAAAAGAACACAACTTATTTTGTAGGTCAAAAGGAGAGAAATTTGGGTGTGATGGTGTATACCTGTGATCTCAGCACTTGGAAAGTAGAGCAGGAGGGTCAGGAGTTCAAGGTCATCCCAGCCACAGAGCAAATTGGAAGCTAACCTCTGCTACATGAAATTCTGTCTCATAAAACCAAGAAAATGGGAAAAGCAAAAAGTATGCAAAGTAGGAATGCATCAGAGACTATTTTAATAGCAACAGTTATCAGGTTTCAGAGACTATTTTAAGTGATGCTACAATTAATTACCTTGGCATTTTTTCAGAAACCTCAACTGCCCGCACGGTGAAGACTCGCCAGGCAGTGTCACGTGTCAGTCGTGAAGAACTGGAAGACAGATTTTTGCGTTTGCATGATGAGAACATTTTACTTAAACAGCATGCCCGCAAGCAAGAGGATAAAATTAAAAGGTTATGATAAAAAGCTTTTAGCTTTTTTCTTAACTCTGTAAAGTTTGAAGAATATAGTTTTTTATAACCTTAATTGAAAGCCCCACCTTCAATCTTTCTGGAACAGACAGGTTATAAATAAATAGAATTTTTTAAAAATGGAAAATCTTACAAAGTAGAATAATAAACCTAGAGGACTGTGTTTATTATGTCTGAAGTTACCATTTGAAAGGACACAGCTAATAGCTAAGAGTGCTGTGAGTGTATTAGATCTATAAATAACTTTTGGGTTAATATTTATGACTTAATAAGCAGATAGCCAAGCATCTGTTTTTTTAAATGCCATAAAAATTTTAAAAGTAATTAACTATTCCAACTTGTTAGAATATGTGTTCCCTTATGATTTGGGATTTACTAATGAAAACATCACTTATGTCTGGGTCATGTTTAGCTTTACTTGGATTAGTCTTGGTTCTGTATTTATTTTAAACAGGCTCTACCATTTTTGAAAAAGCACGTTGTCACTTTTGATGGACGTGTGAAAATGTATGCAAGAATGATGTCTTCAGTGTAGTTCTATTTTACTCAGAAATACGGTGCCCATCCTTTGAGCGCCTGGCATCGGAGACAGAAGGGTGCGCACACATCTGTATTCATAGTCATGTTCTAGGTTCAAAGGAAAAGGAAGGTAGCCACTAAAGGAAGGAGATGGTTTTCTCCTTAGAATTTGACGTAAAGAAGTGATTCCACTTCACTTTCTACTCTCTAGACTGTTTTCTAGTCCACCAGCCATCCAGGTGCAAGCCTTCTACTTTGAGTTGGTTTTGAAACATAGAAATTGCTATTTGTAAGATGTGCCTGATTCATTTCTGACCAATAACACACTCAGGTCTACCAAACAGAATGAGACCTGAAGTCTGTGACAACTAAACTTATTTTTCTTTAGATACCTAATTGGTCAGTAAAAGAATGCAATTCACAACCTTGACCTTATTAGTAATTTGTCCTATCCAAAAAATAAAAGCAACTTAATTATTAATGAGCCACATAGTTTAATTGAGAGGGGGAACTGTGCTAGGAGTCAAGTTGTATATATGTGTTCTAGTGTCTTTCTCCAAGTATCCTGTGCTCAGGCCATTTACTTCCCCGAGACTTTACTTTATTAGGCTGTGAGGGTACCTACCCACTGAACACTGGCCCATGGCTCTAGATGCTTCCTCAACCTTACCCCACTGACACTGGCCTAGATCCATGCATAGATAGACAACCTTTACATTTATTTATTTATTATTTATTTTTATTTATTATTTAAGGTGTGAGTTAATATCACCTTTCGTGTAAATACGAATTTTTATAAATTGCCTTTTTAAGTACTTGAATCTCACCAGATGACTCATAATTCATTAATAACTTAAGCAAATGAAAATTATTCCTATGACTAGACAAGCACATGCAGTCCTATATCCTCTACTAAAATTTACTTGAGCATCATGATGTCAAGAACTTGAAGACACTATCAATATCCATTAAAAATCATTTCTCATTCTTCAGACGGTGGTCTTTATATTAAATCTAGACCTTTCTTTTTAATGCAATCTATGTTTCTAAGTGCTAACCTTCCTTAATAAATATTCAAATATTTAAATGGTTTCTCATTTGGATGAATATCTTATTTTTTATTGATAGGACACTAAGTAGGGCACAGGACTCTAAACTCATTAATTACTGAGCAAGGAAGAGTGTGGATTTGCTGGATGATGATACCTGGCCGTGTTTCCCAATGATATATCATACACTGGACTGGGTAGGAAAGGAAGTAATCCACTGATTATTTTACTAGGATGTTTGTGGTTCTCTTGGATCTTGGTTTTTATTATCCAATATCCCTTATAAAGCATCCTTAGTGGATGTGCCTCAAGGGGAAGAGAAAACAATTTTCACTGATTTTGTTATGCAGAGCTCTCCCTGATGCCACATGCTGTAGCCGGGTAGCCAGAAGTGTAGATAGACATGTATTACTACCGCATTTACAGAAGACTCTGCTTAGGGGGAAAAATGTTGTTCTATGACATCCCAAAGCTATTAAGGGTTTTTTTTATTTCACTTTTGTTCCCTTAAGTAAAAGCTTCTGTCCATAACCATGCTAAAATAAAGCAAACCCCACTTAAAGAAAAATGTAGTGTGTTTTTATTTCCAATCTCCTGTCTGGGTCTTTATAAAAATAGATTCACTATAAACTAGAATCAGCTATTGAAGATGTGCGACCAATTTTGTAAAGTCTTGAACTTGTGTCTCTCATCAAAGCCACCTTTTCTTTCTTGTCCTGCCAAGATTTTTCCGTTCATTGTCAGGCATGTTTTCCATACATGTATATTACCTCAGCCCATGTGCCCCTCTGCCTTTCGTTCTGTCTGACCAGTTTTTATCAAAACAGGAAAGAGTCAGAGGTATAAGTTTCTGGGATGTCAGGAGAACAATTTATGTCAAAAACTTTAAGTATCATTTAGATAATATTTCTTGCATATAATTATTTTTTGAAATTAAACACAAACATTTGTTGAGCACTAACCAACATCTAGGGTCAGATTTTGGTTTCTTTTGAAATTGCTGTTGGATTTTATATGAATCCATCTGTGAATTCCATCATTTTTATGTGTTTCCTTGTCTTAATCCTATAGAAAGATAAGATACTATATACTACCTAGATCTGCATAATTTTAGCTCACTTTCTGAAAGTTCTAACTCACCATGGGTTGTAGACACAGCCCACCACATCTACACTCTGTGACTATGTTTAAGTGCATCCAGCGTTCCTCTATAAGGTCATGCGTTAAAAATTGCATTTCTAGAACATATGGGGTAAATATGTGTCCTCTCTTTACTAACCTTAAATGATAAGCCTTAGGAAACTGCTATTTGTCAGTGCTATAAAGCAGATTGTTGCCCAGTGGTTTCAATTATCATCAAAGGATTCTTCACAGGCAGTAATAGTTACATCAAAACCTGAAATTTATTATTCAGGTTCCGCACTGAAGTCTTCACAGTGATTATGCTCCTTTCAACAGAATGCATTTTATGCTCACTTCTCACATTCCTTTTCATCTTTTTATTATTTCCCTAGAATGGCCACCAAGTTAATACGGCTAGTTAATGACAAGAAAAGATATGAGCGGGTTGGTGGCGGCCCCAAGCGGCTGGGACGAGATGTGGAAATGGAAGAAATGATTGAGCAGCTGCAAGAAAAAGTTCATGAGCTTGAAAGACAAAATGAAGTTCTCAAAAACAGGCTAATATCAGCCAAACAGCAGCTCCAAGTCCAGGGGCACAGGCAAGCGTCGTACAGTCGTGTGCAGGCTCGCATTAACACCGGCCGCAGGAAAGCAAGCACCCCTGCGGGCTTGCAGGAATGCCCAGGGAAAGGTAAAACATCCTCCAAACCCTGGACTTAAGTCTGAGCCTGTGGCCCACTGACACACACAGCTCTGTTTCTTACTCATGTTTGTACATGTCTTCAAAAGGGAGTTGGAACAGTTTGAGGCTTGCTTTCTGTCGCATCATAAGGCTATACCAAGGATGGCTTTATTCAGGAGTCCCTAGGTCACTCTGGCTTATTCGGTAACACAGTAACAAACCTTACAATAGGCATATACGTCTCAGGTTCTTACCCCTGCACTCTACACCCCTGCACTCTACACCGGTGAACAAGGACAAGCCACCTCTATTGACTTGCAGTTTCCTTGCAGTAAAAGCCATTGGAGCCAGTGGTTGTAAAGGCCTTGTCCACCTCTAATCACAGCATCAGTCTCTTCACACTGGAAAGAATGCTGTAAAGCCTCCTGTATTGCAAAGCAATCTCATAGACCAAACCAGTGTAGGCATCAAGCACCCATTCCTCCCATCCTCAGAAGAACTTATTAAAATGAAACTAAAAGTATATAAATATGTTAAGTCACTTTTTAAAAATGCCGCTCCTAGAGAAAGAATTAAACTGTTGGCACTAATTGACTTTTGTTAGGAATATGCTTCACAGAAATATCCAACATCTTTTGTAATATTAAAAAATGATGTAAGCCTTTAGTTAGTTATAATTCATTGAGGAAAGGGGAAACACCATATGAACAGAAGGAGAGGGGAAAAATGTTATAGTTTTCTTTTCCAAAGCAAAATGTTAACACTGTCTCTTCCCTAGATAGCGTGCCTTTGAAGTCAGTATGGCCTCCACACAGACAGAAGACAGCTGCAGGATGAAAGGGCTCCGCCGTTGCCAGAGTGTGAGATTGCAGTAGCCTTTGGGTATAATCAAAGTGAGCGCAGCAAATTATAAATCAGAAAATACACTCTGCCGTGAATCATCCTTTTATATCAAGTCAGCCCTTGACCTTGCAGCCTCATTTCCCCCATCTATAAAATGGAATGATAATGTTGGGTTAGATAAGAAGAAGGAAAGCGGGAACTCCTCACTTAGAGACATTCCCTTAAAAAGTCACATCCTCTTTGAACCTTGGTTTTCTCACCTAAAAATGTTAGTGGATAAGGTGATATAGAAGGACTGCCAGGTCTTTCATGCTACATTAAAGCAATGCCCAAACTTTAAATTGATATGACAAGCTACTTGTGTTAAATTACTGTTCAAATCAAAGAGATCAGTTTACCCTCCCCTCTATTAAAAAAATGTTTGTTTTTAAAATGATCCATAGAACATCAGTCTTTAAAAACACAACTTACAAACTTAGATATCTTCCTGTGTTTGTATCCTCTTTGTAATTTAGAATCACTGCTCGTGTGTAAAGTCTGGGACACAGAAATCACATACTGTGTCTAAATGGTGATGAATACTTAATCATGGCGTGTGAGTAAACCTGAGATGCCAATTCCCAGCATTAGTCTTAAATATGCAGTACAGTCTTCAAGGCTGCCCTTGGCACTGGGACAGGGGCCTGATTTTTCAGGACTGTCTTGGGTTGAGGTGGGGCTGTAGCCGAGATTCTCTCTAGCCAAAGGAGAGTTCTACCCTGAAACTGCTGTGGGGACAAGCTACTGTGGGGACACCATTGTTCTCTGATTGCATGGAAGCCATGCTGGCAAGTGTTGGTTCAGGTGGCATTGACATTATGTAGACACAGCTCTTACTGTGAAGAACCACGGAAACAAAAGCGTTTGTAAATACGTATGCCTTTAAAATATCGCCACTAGTGCCTAGGCACCATACAAGCCTGTAATCCAGCACCTAGTACTCTTAGGATTGAGGCAGGTGGCTGGGAAGATGCCTTATTGGTTAAGAGCTCTGGCTGCTCTTCCTGGATTCCATTCCCAGCACCCACATGACAGCTCACAACTATCTACAGCTCCAGTTCCAGGGAATCTAACATCCTGAGGACCATGATGTACATGGTACACAGACATATACACAGGCAAAAGTGGACAATTTACACATAAGATGGTGGTGGCAGTGGTGGTGATTGTGGTGGAGGAGGAGGAGGAGAAGAAAGAGAATTATTATTATTCTTTAAAAGACTAAGACAAGGGAATGTGGGATTTGAGGCCATCCTAGACGATATCAGACAGTAATCTCAAAGCCAAAAAGGATATGTAATAACCATTCATTACAAATGATGACCTCAGTCACTAACTAATAATCAAATTTTGACATATTTTTGAGCTTAGTCTTTTAACTCCACTGCTAATTTTGAATTTTCCCATGATTATATAGGGAAAGCTTAAGAATTAGTCTTATTATAACTGGCAAGTTGTATCACAGTAAAGTCTGTAATGTTTTAGGCAGAGCCTCTCCTTTTCTTCAGTGTAGGTTATAGCAGTAGATAATGACCATATTGGGAAGAGAGAGTGAGGGGTCTATCTTCATCCATCAACTTAAAATAGTGAAATTTCTCATTGAAAAGGAGAATTTTTTCTGTACCAGTCTTGGCCAGATCTTGGTCCAGTCTCCACTTAAAGTCTGAACCATTTGTTACACTTGTCTCTTAAATGCTAATGATCCTAGAACTAGAAAGTAGCATACATAATTAAAAGTATTTCTGACTTTTAACAAGTGGACTATCCTTGTCAAACTTCATGTAATATTTTCTCCTCTAAGATGAATGTCTCCCTTTGTTGCCCAGGCTAGTTCAAACTTCTGTGTTCAAATGTCTGTCTGCTTCAGCTTCCCAGGTGTCTGAGACTGACCATGTGTGCCCCCATAAATAGCAGCACATGTGACGATTTCTGTTAGAAAATACTGTAGGCAACTGCTTTAAGAGATCTTAATGCTGCTTAACCCTCAGAATTCTTTTTTTAAAAGATAGATTTTCTTATTGAAATTGAATAAGCAAAAAAATTATATAAATTGAGGATGTAAGATCAAGGGATGTTTATGATAAAATATAGAAGGCCACTATCCAAAACACTAAACCGGGACTGGAGAGATGGTGCTTGCCCCAAGCCTATGCCCGGCCATTGGTCACCAAGATCCATAAAGTAGAAGGAGATAGCTGGCTTGTAAGTTGTCCTCTGACTTCCACAGTGTCATGTGTTGTGCAAGGTCTCTCTGCTTGCTGTCTGACTGTGGGTCTCTGCATTTGTCCCTAGCTGCTGCAGGAGGAAGCCTCTCTGATGATGGCTGCGCATATATACTATCTCTGAGTCTAGCAGAAAGTCAACAGTTATTTCATTGCTATGTTCTTTTAGTAGTTTGGTTTTACCCAAGGTTGAATTATTTCCTTCATATGTCCTTGTTTTTATTATGAATCCCTAAATTAAAAAATTGTAGTTTTTTCAGAAGTTGAGATTGAAGTTCTGAGTCCCTGTATCGACTTAGTTCTAGATGGCTTTTAGCAGGTTTATTCAGCGGACAGTGCTTTTGCTGTGTCTCAGGCACTACTTGCTGGCATCTAGGGCTCGTGTCCCCTTCGCCTGCGCTTCTGCTGCTCTGTGTAAGGACACACGTAGTGTTTATTATAAATATACTTACAGCAAATCAAGGATCTGTCTTTTCTAACTTTCTTTCCATAATACTTTACTACTTTATTTTTAGGTATAAGATTTCAAAATGTAGATGAAGCAGAAACTGTCCAACCCGCGCTCACAAAATACAGCAATAGTTTACTTGAAGAAGCCAGAGGAGAAATAAGAAATTTGTATGTATTCTTTTTCATGGTCATTTTATATTGATTATGTCTTATTTTGATCCCTCCTTCTCCTTTATTGTAAACAAAATCGGAGTATGTATAAATAATTTGCTTTACTAAAATACAACTGGTTCTGTGGAGTAATAACAGCCAGTATATGGCTTGTTCTCAGTAAAATACAGGGACTGGATAGTTTATCTAGTTGACAGCAGGATTTCTGTTAATTTTACCACCAAAGGAATAACCTAAAGCCCCATCACTTCGAGCAGTCCCAGCTTTACAGCTTTAGAGACAATAACATTTTTTTGTTTTTCTTTTCTTTTCTCTTTTTTCTTTTCTTTTCTTTCTTTCTTTCTTTCCTTCATTCCTTTCTTCCTTCATTTCTTCCTTTCTTTCTTTCTCCTTTCTTCTTTCTTTCTTTCTTTCTTTCTTTCTTTCTTTCTTTCTTTCTTTCTTTCTTTCTTTTTTGAGACAGGGTCTTACTATGTAGTCCTAGCTGTCTTAGAACTTACTCTATAGACCAGTCTAACCTTATACTCAAAGAGATCTGCTTGCCTCTGCCTCTCAAGTACTGAGTTTAAAGGAGTGCACCACCACTACCCAGCTTAGAGACAAAATTTCATTCCCAAGAAGTTACAGATAATCTTTTAGATTCCGACACAGCCCTTTTGGGGAGGACAGAGGCATTGAGAGGAATGGCTTGCAAGTTTGGGAGCATCTGACATACAGATTTCAACTCTGGCTTTCCTGTGGTTCTGTGAGACTTGAATTCTTCATCGTGTCATGGTCTCAGAAACATTCCTTCTGCCACATCTGTCTTCTTTTTCCTAGCTCATCAGTGCCTCGTGGTTTAAGTGAGTTGTACAAGTGAACTTATCCATAAGCCTTTACCTGGATCATCAGAACATTAAATAAGGAAAGGAAGCATTGCTCTAAGAGTACCAACCTTAGAACACTACCAAAGAAAAATATGATACAGATTGGAAATGTTTTCTTTTTGCGTGTTTTAAATACCAGTCACACTAGCAGTCAACCTGTAAGGAAATAGAAGACTAAATGTTTTCTCATTCTTCGATCATCAATTGAAAAGCTAGGGTTCATAGCAGTTTCCCAAGGCTCACTGCACTGGGATGCTGCCAGACAAGGAAGAGGTACGGCATGCTGGAAACCCCAGTTATGTTTGCACATTAATGCTTCCTCTCTGAAGTATTAATTGGGTGATATGGCAGCTGTGCACAAATAAAAGAGCAAGACATTTAAATTATATTGTCAAGTATCCAGTAGATGATCAGTACATACTGAACTAAATTCAACCAGGCCATTGCCTGGAACAATATCTTCTAAAAGGCCATCTCTCGAATTGTCCCAGATATAAGTCCCAGTCATCACATCAGATCTCTCACTATGTCAGTCTATACAAAGGGAGTAAAGCCACTTTATTAACTTTTGCTTGCCCTATTTTATAATAAAGAACTATCTTTGCATGGACTTTTAAGTACTACAAATTTCTCCTCAAACTGCAAATTCTTATCAAGACTCTTCATTTCAGAGAAAATGTTATTCGGTCACAGAGAGGCCAGATAGAAGAGTTAGAGCACTTGGCAGAGATCCTGAAAACTCAGTTGAAGAGAAAAGAAAATGAAATCGAGCTATCTCTTCTTCAGCTTCGAGAACAGCAAGCTACAGACCAGAGGTATGTTAAAACTGAAATGTCGCTTTGATATTCTCAAAATTAATTTTAAGTAATTTATCATGATCCATAAAAATCTAAATCATGATCCAAAATCCAAACTATTTTAAAACTCTATTTCTATTTAATATTCTTTGGGTCGAAATTCTGTAGACCTCCTAACAGTATGAAGTACTCCTGTGAAGAAGGGGTGGTTTTCCCTAGCTGTCCTATGGCTGGCAGCCACTCTCATCTGGCCTTTGTGAACCCCACTTGTCTAGACTTCAGAAATTCACACCATGGGTGACAAGAACTGTACTCTTGTACTGTGTGTAGACATCAGTCTTATGTATGGTTTGTTCAGACTTGTGGTTCCACGGTGCCGCAGCAATTTGTAACCACAAAGATGCACATCTTGTACTCGGTTTGCAAGAAAACCCCACACTGTTGTGGCTTATGGTACACCTTGTCAGTATTTCCTTACCACCATTGCATTTTTAATGTTTTATAAAATAATATTATTGTTTATATCTTTCTTTGTGAATTTTTGGTTCTGATCCCATTTATTGATTTGTGTGTGTGTGTGTGTGTGTTGACATTGTGCATTGAACAAGACTTCTGTTCACCAGTCTCCACGTACCTTTTGCTCTTCACAGACTTTTCTTTTGACAAAATTGATATATATATAAAGAGAGAGAGAGAGACAAAGACAGAGAGAGACAGACAGAGAGATGATATTTACATACATATATATGTATATATATCAGCTTCAACAGTTACTAACATCTTACCAGTCTTTTTTGTTTGTTTGTTTGTTTGTTTTCAAGACAGGGTTTCTCTGTGTAGCCCTGGCTGTCCTGGAACTCACTCTGTAGACCAGGCTGGCCTTGAACTCAGAAATCCGCCTGCCTCTGCCTCCCAAGTGCTGGGATTAAAGGCGTGCACCACCACTGCCCGGCTACCAGTCTTTTTTTAAATTTATTTATTTTTATTTATATGAGTACAATGTAACTGTCTTCAGACACACCAGAAGAATGCATTGGATCCCATTACAGATGGTTGTGAGCCACCATGTAGTTTCTGGGACTTGAATTCAGGACCTCTGGAAGAGCAGTCAGTGCTCTTAACCTCTGAGCCATGTCTCCAGCCCAACATCTTACCAGTTTTACTCCATTTAAACTTACACTTTTATTTCTGTCGATTAGCTAGCCCCAGCCACACAGTCACTCAAAACACTTGAGGTGGTTTCTCTGTACTCAACGAAATTAATAGTCGTTCTTTGATAGCACCTAACAGCCGGTTTATATTCAGATTTGCCTAAAGGTAGCTTTCTACTATCATTTTAGTGGACCCCAGATAAAATCCACACATTGCCTTTGGTAGTGGTATCTCTTTTGTTTTTGTGACGTATCTCATAATGTTTTTAAAATCAGACTTAGTGACTTGACTTCTATTTCTTCTTTGTGAACTATCTGATTCCTCCTCTTAAAAACCTAGTAATATTGACTAACTTCATTTCAGATAGAATGGGGTCTGTCTTTTTTTAAAAAAACATAAGAAAAGTTTTATAGTATTACATTTATTTATTTCATGTCTCTGGGTGCATGCATACACACATGTATTGTGCAGGCATCCCTGTGGAAATACAAGAATAAGTTACAAGAGTCACTTCTTTCTTCCCACCTTCTAGGGTCTAGGAATTCAATTCAGGTCATCTGGCAGTTTGGCAGCAAGTGCCTTTCCCACTGAACCATGTCCCCAGCCCTAATCTTGTGTTAACAAGCTAACCCTACGTGGTAATATGTGAAGAATATGAGGAAAGAGTGTGTAGTTGTAGATTTGGGGGTTTTAAGGATTTTTTAATTTCTTGTAAGTATAGATGATTTGCCTGCATGTATGTTTGTCCATCATATGTGTGCCTGGTGCATAGAGAGTCCAGAACAAAGGTGTCGAATCCCTAGGAACTGGAGCTCCATGTGGTTGGGAGCTGTTATGATGGGGCTGTGAATCAAACTCTGTCCCCTGGAGGAGCAGCCGCTGCCACTAACGCTCAGCCAGTCCTCCATCTCTCTTGCTTGTGTTTAAGTATACTAAAAAATACATGAAACGCCTTACCTTTAAAAGATTAGTATAATTTCAAATAAATTCTACTCCTAAAAAGCCGGGTGTAAAACTACATTATATAAGGAGATCTTAATGTCTAGTTAAATTATATAGCATTCTTTTAGCATAGCTAAAGAAAGATGGAATTTTTGAGAATTATATATAAATTAGGGGCATAATTAAAACCCTGGCTTTACATCAGTTTGAACAACTAGGTATTAATCATGTTCCCCAGAAAGAATTGCTTTAGACTCAGCCTCCTTACGAAACAGGGATGGCTCCTCATAACGAACAAGACCACAGGACCAGGCCTCCTATCTGGGTGTGCTTTCTTAGTATTATTACCAACATCTGTACTTAAGATAGTATCTGAATAGAAAAATGCACTATGGGGCTCAGTCAGTAAAGTGCTTGTCATGCAAACATAAGGACTAGAATTTGGATCCTAAGTGCCGTGTAAAAAGCCAGGTATGGCAGCTTGTGCCTGTAATCCTAGAGCTGAGAGGCAGAAATAAGAGACTCTCTGCGGCCACCAAGCTCCAGGTTCAGTGAGAAACCCTGTCTCAAAAACTAAGGTGGAGTGCGGTTAAGAAAGGCGCCAAGCATGCGCCTCTCGGTGCTGCATGTTCATTCCCACACATACACAAAACCCCAGCACACACAGTTTTACTGGGGGCAGGCTCAGGCTTGGTCATGTCCCTGTCAGTTTTACTCCATCGTTAGGTAATCAAGAGCCACTTTCCCTATTGTATTCCTCAAGGTGGCAGGCAACAAGGTGGACTGTGTTAACTGTTCCTGTTCCAGATGGAGCTGATGACCCTAGAGCTAGACTTGAGTGATAACTGAGAAGGAGATACTCAGGTCCTTCAGTCCCAGGCTAGAGCAGAGCAGAAAGAGATTGACAGGCAAGGCCACGTGCTTCCTTACTCTAAATGTGGCCAACAAATGACAGAACATTGGCCTTGAAACCAAGCCATGGCCTTTCGTGGGACTAGATAATTCACATAAGAAGCAGTCTCTCTTTTTATTACATCGACTCTTAGAAGCAGAAACAAAATTACATGCAAAGCAAAAGTGCTACAGAAGCCAAGGAAATAAGCCAGTTAGTACCTTACCTCAATGATTTTATAAAACTGAGAATCCACGTCATTTGTTTAGAAGGAAAGATAGCTCTGTTGAATAGCATATTGTTTCTTGAACACAGTTTTTAAAATAAAAGAAATAAAATAAAGGTTTTCAAGGCTTTTTAAAAATTAAGTTTACTTGTAGCTCAAATTTTTATGTGTAATAGCAATTTTTTGAGGCTAATAGAAAATATTGAAAAACTTGGGAGAAAATGTAAAACTTGGTATAATTTATTATAGAGAGAAATCACAAAATGGAAAACATATTTGAACTTCTCTTCCACTGGTACATTATTTCAGATTTGAAATTGTAGAAGTCTGATCTGGATGTTGGGCCCCTTGTTCTCAAGCATGAACCTAACGTAGCTGTAATCTGCAGAGTGGCGGCACTCGGTATTTATGGCAAAGAGCCTTTCATAGCATAGTACAGAAACTCTCCATAGTATGTGTTTAATAGACCAGTTTGGTTTGGCATCAGCTTGACATAAACTTTTGGTTATCCAAAGCCCTTAATTGCTTTGAAGTTAAATCCCAGTGCTGCTCTATTTTATTAAAGTCATGTTTTTTCCTGTTGTTGTGGTCTATTTTGGAAGACTGAGTTGTGATTTTTGCATATGTTCTACATAATGCCTCATTAGCAAAAAATCTTGTATCATTTACAAGTAGCCTGAATGTCTGTTGTTTTGAACAAAAATCCATATTAAATTTTAAACAATATAAAAATGCACATTTTCTGCTTATTAAAAAGGCTGTCTTAAATTAAATGCAAAGCAGTAACCAGCAAACACATGTATTTGAACATAAAATCAGAACAGTTTTACCTTTTATTTACTTTTTTCAACTCCAAAAATATTTATACCCTTAGCAAATGTGTAACTAGTTTGTACTTTCTTTAAAAAATAAATATTAGGGTACTATTTATCTTCTTAATTAAAAATCATGTAAGTACCATTATGTCCCAAGGGAGGAAGTGTAACCCATATATGTTTCAGATTCGCTGACTTGCCCTGTTCCCTTTGGCAGACAGCAGACTGTCAAATCTTAAAACTAAGAGGTTCTTTGCAGCCGTGTATTATAAGAAACAGCTTGGCCTCTGGGCTTCTCTCTTCCCTTTTGCACAAACAAGATTACTTCCTAGCACTCTAAATTTTCCCCAACATTTCACTTGGAAAGCAGTAAACCTACTGAAAAACAGAGGAGTCGGAGGAGCACCCTTATCTTTTACCTTTACCTTATCTGAGTAGTAAAGGAGCCTGTTTCCGGGTTTTGCTATTGCACAAACCCTTCTCCTCAGATTCCTCCTCTTTCTCTCTTCTCTCTCTTTCCCTCCCTTCTCCTTCCTCCCCAATTCCTTTTTTATTTCCTTCTTTACCAGCCTGTCCCCTCCTTCCAACCCCTCTTTCTCCTCTCCTGCGTTCCTCTCCTCCCTTACCTCCATCCATTCCTCCATTTCCCATTTGAGAGGTGCTTTTGTTACATCATCTGCCGTACACTTAGGAGATCTTAAAGTGTTGAACATCCTCCTACATAACAGTTATTCAGAACCTTTAATGAATGAGCCAGTAGCCTCATTTAATACTCAGTCCAAGTGTGTAGGCAAATTGTTCTGATTGTTCCAATGTCCTTTACTGCTTTGTTTTTTCAGTAGTATACTTTGTTTTTGGTTTTGTTTTGTTTTTTTGTTTTTGTTTTTTTCATCTAGGGTGCAATGAGGATCGGGTGTTCATTGTCATGCCTTTTAAGTTCCCTTTATTTTAGAACAGTTCCTGTACTTTTCCAGTCCAGTGACAGCTGTTTGCAGAATACCCCTCAATTTGGATTTGCCTGATTGCCCAGTCCCCTAATTAAGAGGGCACATCTGGTTCTCTGATGGAAGGATGACGGGGGCCTGGGATATCCATGAAAACATTATTATGCTGGGGATGTCATTTTAAAAATACCTCCAGGTTCCCCTATTGTTTTTTAATAATTTAGAATTTTTCCAGCAACAAATATACCCAAATACCATATTCTTTTGTCCCTGTGGCTTTTCTTTCCTTTCCTTTCTTTTCTTTTCTTTTCTTTTCTTTTCTTTTCTTATTAATACTATCTAAGACTTTTCTGGATAGCAGCTTAACACATTTTTTCAGTGTTCATGTAAATTGTTGGACCTATACCTAGTGAATTAGCATACATGTCACAGTGCATGGAAAATGAAAACTTAGGAAGGAGTATTTTTAAAAGAGAAATTCACTTAAAAGAAGGAGAAAATTTTAGGTCTTAAAACTAGACTTGAGTGTTGACTCAGTCACTTAAAACACTTTGTCCAAATTCTTTATTTCTCTTATAAATGAGTAGATCGTTCTCCACTCTGTAAATAAGTCATGAACTCCCAAGATCTTGTATATCTGAATAATTTCCTAACTTTGATTTTTTTCATTTTATAGTCATCAGAACTGCTATTATTCCATTATTATTTTGGATAATTGTGAGCTAACCATTTCTTATAACTGGATTGGAGTAATTCTAAAAAGCAGAATTTAAAAAATAAAAACCCTTCAGTTCACTTTTTCAAGGTTAATAGCCAGTAAAAAGCACATTTCCCGCTGAGCTTTTGGAAATACTGAAAAGTCCCAGATTCCCATGGCTGTTACAATAACCTTCCGATTGAAGTCCATTAAACTTGATCCTAAGCATGGCCATCTCTAGAAAGTAAGTCAAGATTTGGGCTGCTCTTGCCCCAGGCCAGCACTGGGGCATGCCGTTCTCTTCACATCAGTGTGAGAGAAAGCATACAGAAAGCCTGTCAGCTGTCCCCTCCATGCCTGTGGACAGTGATAGTAAGAAAATACTGAAGGTGCAGCTTGTCCTTTGCCCCAACACCAGGAGAATTATGCTGTATTAGCAAATTAAACTTACATAGACACGTGTTCCTTTATTCAGTCTTAAATAGAGGAGTCATCTGCACCCATAATCGCAAGGAGCAGTTTTGAGCAAAACCATTACCCTGCGCATCTATACTTGACAATTTTAGGGAAAGTCAGTCTGCTTGATTTACTAGAAGCAAACATCCTTGCTAGTGTTTCATTTGTTTGTTTTTTCATTTCTTGGCGATCCACATTTTTCTCAACAATATGATAATCAAGTTTCTACAAACTGTTTTAATAGAATATTAAAATGTTCTTCACTCTAAGATTGTTTTTAGCCTTATTCTTAGGTCTCAGCCAGCATAAAACTATTATTCACAGTGACCTTCCATTCTGTCTCATAAACATATGACCTCACTGCTTCCCAGAATCCCCCAGCACAGCTTCTGTGTAACGGGGTCTCCCTCCATTCCCTGTGCTATGGCTGTTCATAATCCTTACTGTAGCAAGGAATGAAATGTAGTAGGTAAAGAGGGAAGGCGGGTGGCTAGGGAGCGCAATATATGAGACTTCAACTGTAGCAAAGATTTCTGCTTCTTACGCTTTCTTATTAACTTATACATTACATACCCCACTGAAAGTTTTCTTTCTCCAGTGTATCTGGGGTTTTAAGTTTCTGGATTTATTATGGCACCCAGTAGCAAAGCTGGAGTCAAGTGTTTTCAAGGCTTCCACTCGAAATTTTTTTTCAGTTTATTGCTTGACTGTTTCAAATTATACAGGAGAAAGTTGGCACACAGGTTGTTGAGCTGGGTTGCTTTTTTCAACATAAAGTCTAATTTATTTCAGCTTGTTTTTAATCTAGAGAGGAGCCAATAACTTTTCTCATAGTTTCAGAAGATCTGATCACAATTCTAAATCATGTCTATAAAAAGAGAAAGCCAAAAAGAAAATAAAGTCACTGCATTCTCCAGCTTAACTTTTTATCATTTTTCAAAATCCTTGTTTAACTTTTGAGAAATATATGTTTACAAAGCATTAAATTAGAAGGCTTGATATCTGCAGGTTATCTTACCATGCGTAATGTAGCTCCTACAAACTGTCGTACATCTGTCAGAGTCCATCTGAGTGCTTTACTGTGCATCGTTCTCTCTGTTAGAAGATCATCCTCCTGAAGATTTGTTCCTATGTATCTAAAGAGACAGTCAGTGTTCTCATGAGGAGATCTCTGGACATATTGCTGATACATTACTCCTCTACCTCTTTCTCAAAGGAAGCCGACCTGAGGTTTTGTACCACAGGAATCTCAGTCTTCAACTGGCTGCATAGTGGTGCCTCGTGCTCCCTGTCATCCTCATCAACCTTTTGGACATCTCTCTCCCTTCCTATTGCCTCTACCCTTCTTCTTTTCCTAGAGTTCACCCATGTGAAATGTTGAGCTGCTCCTCCGGTCTGAGGTGACTCAGTTGTCCATCATGACCACCAGGCCACCGGTATCATGTGGCTGATTTTAATGTGGGCATACTTTATATCTCTGGCCAGCACTTGTATGTGACAAATTATCATCTTCAGATTATGTCCTCAGAAACCATGTAGTTATTGTAATGAGAACACCTATTACCTGCCAAGCCCTTTCGTGGAAGTGGAGGTTTTGCATTGTCCAGAGTATCTATGCTCTGTGGTAAGCTGACCCAGTGCCTTATTACAATTGCTTTTTCCAAATACGGTTGTGTTCATGGCTAGTGTTGGGCATCATTAGTATAAAATGCTTTGCCTCTTTTCTTATCAATATTTTGGAAAGTTCATACCCCAAGGCGTTCAGTGAAATGCTCAGTAGAACTCCACCAGTCTAAACATTACAATGTTTTAAACCCTTGCTCTCCTTTGCCATACAAAGAGTATTCAGCATCACGCTTAGGGATGCTGTAACAACGAACTGACTGCTGAGATTTAATTGCTTGTTATCGATATTCATTTAAAAATCTATTTGATTCTTCTTGGGAATTTTATTCTAAAACAAAATATCAGGGTAACGTCTGGATCTGATCCTTAGCTCCCTCCTTCCCCCAGTAAAAAGAGCGGAAAACTGAGAAAGGCTCTGGAGAGATGGCTCTGGCGGCTCTCCCAGAGGACCTGGGTTCCAGTGCCAGGCCCCATACTGCAGCTCGTAACCATCTGGAGCTCCAGACCCAGGGTATCTGATGCCCTCTGCCCTCTGGGGCACAGGCACACACCTGGTGCACAGACAGACATATCTTTTTGAGTCACATTCTGTCCTTCTGTATCAGTAAATGCAGCATGTTTATTGAGTGGTTAAATCAACTAATTCTGGGGAAAATAAGCAAATTGTATTTTGATTTAAATTTTTTTTTTATATTTTGAATGAAAATGGTTTTGAATCTTTTCTTTATATTGTATTTAAAATACATTTTTCTTCATATTTTAATGAAAAAATGTAACAACAAGGAAACTAGCAATAAGCACACTGTTTTCTCTGGGCTCAGAACTGCTAGATAACTTGTTTTAGACACATAATTATTTTAACATTGTGTTAAGACTGTGCCCTGGTAAAGATCCAAGTTCTTGGACTTGTTTATCTTCTGTGTGAGGACAACTAACTGTGCAATGCCAAAATACAATGAACTTTCAAATATCAAAGAGGAAAATGGAGCATTTCAAGTCCTCAGCTGGGTTACAGATGTGTGGGCTTTGTAGTGCATTTGCTGTTCCACTGGGCCTTGTGACAATGTTTCCAATATGTGAGTACTAGGTAAGCCTTAGAAGTAAAATTACTTAGCTTAAATGCTGAAATAATTTTCTGAATTTAAAGTTTTTACCTTTATATTTTTTAAAGTGAAGTCTTAAAATCAATGCCTCACAATTTTAAAAAAGTTTAAATGAGGCATTAAATTAAGGAACCTTTTTTTCTGTCAAGAAACTAAATGCCTTCTAAGAACAGGTATTCATTTAGATCTATGATTAACCTTTAACAAGATCTTCCTGTTAAATTCTACATTTGCTTTAATCTCAGTAGGAAAAATATGAAATAGTATTGCAGCATATAAGGTTTCTATATACCCTGTGGACATCAAATAATCTCTTACAGCGAAAGGCACATCTGCAACATATTTAAATGCCAGCTTTGGGCATTGTTAGTATAAAATGCTAAGTCACTTATTGGGAAATGTTTTGAAAAGTTGAAACTCCAAGAGGAAACTCTAATAAATGATAATCTGTGATACTGCGTGTGCGGAGGGCATGGTAGGGACTGACTGACACCGCTGCCTCTCCTGCACTTACGGAGAGTAGCCCTTTAAGGAAACATAAAGTTCACTGGTAGATGCTGCTAGCTGTAAACTGATGGGTTTGTGTCGTCTTTCAAATTATCCTAAAGTGGCTGTCAGTCTTTGCCATCAGTGCGATGAAGCTAGCGTTGCCATGGAAGCTCAGCTGGTCTAATTACGCACCTTCCAGGGTGGATACTGGCTACTTCCTAAATAATCTGCTATAAATTACAATAACAGAAATTTTTAAATGCCTTGAACATGTACAAGTAAATCAACCATAGTTGGTGTGTGTATGTGCACATGTGTGTATGTGTGTGTACGTGCGCATTTGTGTGTGTGCGTGTGTGTGTGTGACTTTTGTTTTCCTTTTAACTTGTGTTTTAACTTTTTTCTTTCTCTTAAACACAACTTTGAAGGTCAAATATTCGGGACAATATAGAAATGATTAAGCTTCATAAACAACTAGTGGAGAAAAGCAATGCTCTTTCAGTCATGGAAGGAAAATTTATTCAGCTTCAAGAGGTACTGTGATTATTCTATATGCGGATGAAACAGAGTCAACAATTTTTTAATAATGGTCATTACACTAAAATTTTATTTTTAATGTTTGCTATATTAAATGTACGTAACCCCTCTTTGCATATTATTCATAAAAGTTACTAAGAACCCACTTGGGTTTTTATAAATATCTAAACCATTTTAATAAGTACATATGTCATAAATCCTCTCATACCAGGAACATTCCTTCTGAGCTCATAATGGACCTGCAACACTAAAGATGTTTCTGTACTGGCGCAGATCTTCACTTTCACATGTGTGTGATAAAGACCAGAGTTACGAATAGTCTAATAGTTACATCTGTTAAATCTTTCTTTGATGTGGATTTTGTTTTCGTTTGTTTTGTTTTGTGTTTCTTTGGTCACCACCACCATTATCATCAGAAGGTATTTGAATACCCCTAGTATCACCTGTCAGTTATTTATCTCAAGCCTTGACAGCCCGGTCTGACAGTACTCAGGCTTCCCACCCTTACGATGGTTTGCAAGTGACTGTGGGTACACAGGGATGTGCCAACACAGGCTGCTATTTCTTGGTACTGCATAATGAACAGAACTCCTGGAATTAGTGAACTCCAAACATTCCAGATGATCAGAATTTACATTAAGTCATGCTTTCTGTGAAGTTCAGAGACAAGGAGAGCTGTACATTGTTGTAAAGCACAGGGTCATATGATGCCTGCTTTACTATTGAAGTAAAGAGCTAAATGCCTTTCAGCTATACCCTGAGTGATGTCCCAACCTATAGGAGCCTCCTTTAATTCTAAGTATAACTATCTTCTGTATAGAAACAAAAATTCATAGGAGAGGGATCTGTTTTGTGAGGGGGGAGGTTAGTTGCCTCTGTCTATGTGCAGTTAGGTCTCTCTCGACGAAAGTACCTGTAGGAGAAAGCAGTTCATGTCTTAAAAATGAGAAATTAAGACAGGAATTGAAAGATGATTGTGGATTCTCTGACTTCTTTGACTATCTTGATTCCCATGTAGCAGTGACCACTGGTGCATTTGTTCAAATAATAAAATAGCAAGTGCCTGCTACAGTGCAGGTACATCTTTCGGAGAGTACAAGGCTTCAGAGTTTGTAGTCAACAGTCTCGATGACATGGGATGCACCAAAGGAAAGACACTAAAGGTAGCATGCTATGATAACATAATAGTGATGAAGGCTAATGTGACTTAAAGATCACATGCCTTTTAGGCGCACTAAGAAAGCCTTCAGTAGGACTTACACAGGTGAGGTATTTCATGTTATGATCAAATGGTGTCTACAAAAGACCTTATTATAAATATTAACCTGTTATTTATTCTAAAATGCATATGGCATTTAAGTACAGGAAATTGAATGTAAAGCATGTTCACATACAAACTTTTTAAAAATTAAGAAGGGTTTATTTTGTAGAATTATATTTTGCAGAACAAATATTTTTGCAGAATTAAAAAACTTGTATTCAAATTAGAAGCTTACCATTCAACGTTGTTTGTTTATGTTCTGATGGCGAATCCTTCCCATTTCCATGTCTGTGATCAGCAGTCTTTGACCCATGCTGAAGCAGTTTTAGACAGCATGTCCAACCACTATAGCCAGAGTAAAAAGGGGGAAAAAATTACTGAAACCATTTGACTTACCAGTTACTGTCAACTAGTCAAAACCTAGGGTCAAATAAAAGGGGAGACCGTTTGTGTTGTGTGATGGCTGAATGACCTTCTCTTTCTCTGTATCGCATGTACATTGTTTATGACTTGAAGAATAAATTGTGCAATGTAAATGTCCAGGGTAAAGCCATGGACAGACTTGTAATTAATTTTTCAGAGTCTAATGTTAAAAATGCTCAAATCTTTCTCTCTCTGTTTTGTAGAAGCAAAGAACACTGAGGATCAGCCATGACGCCTTGATGGCAAATGGAGATGAGCTAAACATGCAGCTTAAGGAGCAGCGTTTGAAGTGCTGCAGCCTGGAGAAGCAGCTGCACTCTGTGAGGTTTGCAGAGAGGAGGGCAGAGGAGGTGAGCGCCAGGGAAGGGCAGTTTCTCCAGAACTGTTTGGGAAAGTAGAAGAGAAAGAGTTCAAAAGTGGAATTCATGTCAAAATCCTGAACGATGGGGTTTGGTATTTTGAATGCAGCGGGATAGAGTAGCTAGTACAGAATGTGAATGGCAAAGTGATCCGTAAAATACCTGCAGACATGCTGAGAGCCACCGTCTATCTAGGGATAAACAGCCTGGAGCAAAAAAACAAAAAAAAAAAGTATCGCGATAGCACGTGTCCTGAAGAGCCGAGCGCTCCTAACACAGCACTTCTTGATCATGAGACACAAGAATGAAATTATCGGAATGAAGCATTTCTAAGGGAGATGCTGCGCTCTGCTGTGTCGGCAGTTTTGTGATGTTATCTTTTTCAGGGAGGCTGTTTGAAAACTTACCCTTCTATTAATTGTTGCTGTTTATAGCTTCCAATTACCACAGTAATTTTTCTAAAGTCTGGTAAACTAATTCAAAAGAGAATATTGAAAATAAAGAAGAATTTTAAATACTCTGTACCATTGCAAAAAAAAAAGTGACTACAGAACATATTTATTAATAAAACCTTCAATACTATAGTATAACAATTCACATTTTAATCATAATGATCTAATTAAATTACAATGTTATCTAAAAAATTTTTTTCTGGAAATTTTATTCACTAGGATAAAATAAGGAATAAAATTTTGGTTATTCTTAAGAGAATACAACTTTAGTTATTCTTAAGATATGCTACTCTTTATAGATTCCAGGTAACAAGAGAAATTGTGTCCTTAAATTATATAGTTATTAACAAACTTGTATGAACCATGAACTCAAAGAATAGTTAATACTCATTTTTATGGACCAATTGGAAATTAATGCAAAATGAACATAATGATGGAATTCATCATGGTAGAAAGTAAAAAAATCTTGTGTTTCCAGGGACTTAAGAGAAATCTCTTAACACATTTTTTATTGAGTTCTGGCTCATGTTGTCATAAAGTAGTGCATAGGTCTCTACTAAATTAAAACAGGAATATTAATTTATTGCTTATTTAACGACATGGACGAAATCAGCCCTGAATTGAATGCAGGCTCTGTGCATGCTGTAGTCAGCAGCTGCAGGGGAGGAGTCGGCACAGAAATGAGTGGTGTTCCTCGCCTGGTTTTCTTACCATGTGGGTTGATATGATAATCACTTAATGCATAACTTTATTTTCAGAGTCCAGAGTGCTAACCCTGAACCATGAAAACTCTTTGTAATTTTATTTTCATTTTAGCTGCAGGATAGAATTAATGACTTGGAAAAGGAGCGAGAACTTTTAAAGGAAAACTATGACAAACTTTATAACAGGTAAATCACAACTCTATGTGTTTCATTCTTGTTTGAGCTCTTTTTAATCAAAGCATTATTGTTATATATCTAATATTGATTTTAGAACTAGCAACAGATCATAACAAGAAGAATAAGCTTTTTAAAGGCATTAGTCACTGGTTTTTAACCTGAGCTGTAGTCTGTCATCTCTCGGAGAACCGGGTTGTCTGCTGTGAGTAGCAGGCAGTGTCACATGTTAACTAGAGGTGGGTAGATCATGGGGATTGGTCTGCATCCGTTCCTATAAATCCCCCCAGCCCCGTGGAGTATCGGCTTCTACATGCTCAGGTTACAGACAAAGAAGGTAGACCAAGGGTGGCATGCCTTTCACAGACCCTGTGTACTCGTGAAGAGTGCTGTCTTCTGAAGCCTGAAGGGGTTCTTTGAGCTTTAGTCTTTTCTACTGGGCTTTCAGAAAACAGCAAGTGAGATCTGCGAAGGTTCTGTTGCATTTATCTGTGCTCCTTATAAAGAGAAACTTGGGCACCTCAGCACAAGATGAGTTTCGAAGAACTACTTCACTTTCAGTTTTTAATATATTTCATAATCACAGTATTTTAGAAAATAACCCTTTCTGGTGATATTTGAAACAAAATTCTCCTCCATGGCTAAGTCTGGTTAAGTAATTCTGATCTGTCCATTGATGTTTATCTGTGTAATTATTACTGTTTTTTCAGTATGTGTGGTGATAAGTGTGGAATAACATAGAAGCAGATTTAGCATGTTTAAATATGTTTTATCTGATATTCAACCATTGCTTCATATTAATAATATACTGAAACCTCGGAAAATGGTATCTGTGCTATAAATATATCTTGAATCTTTTAATTGAATGTTTTACAAATTAGTATACATTTAAAATTTTTAATTCTTAGAGAGAGTGTGGGAAATTTTGGTTATATGGAAACATGATCTCAGCGTTAAGCATTATTTCAGTGCTTTGTACTTTTTTTTTGTCTGTTTGTTAAGGATTAGCAACAGTAGGATACCAATTAAATATTCAGGGTCCTCTGGCAGGGGTAGCCTATCCACATATTGCAATTATGTGGAATTGTGCAAGACTTCCTTCTAGACTATTTTGTACCAGACCCTTTCTAATTGACCTTAATTAACTTGACCTAAGAATCTATTACATATAAATATGGTTTATATTTCCATCTCTAAGGAACTGTGTCTATATTTATATCGATGTCTCTATATATTTTATAATCATATGTTTAAAATTTCAGGTGTCCATACAGATTGTACAATGCCCTACTAGGTGAAGAATGATGGTAGCCTTGTGATTTATAAGGGAAGCGACTGAGACAGGCACCAGACATGTGCAGTCACAGCACGGCTAGGGTAACCATGTAGAACTGGACCCAAGAATTTCACCTCTACAACTTGATATTTCCCCCAGTACACCACTCTCCCTGATTTTAATTGCATTGGAAAATCATCTGTGTGAAAAAGAAGCACCCGTAAAATAATGGACCTGTCACACGTGCAGAGATGGTGATTGATTATACATATCTCAAATATCTTGTAACAATAAATAATTTAACATAGTTAAATACAAAATACAAAGTGTCATTTGGCCATTACTTCTAAATTTCTACTTCTCTCCAACTTGAGAATTTACTGGACACATTTTCCTGGAATAGAAACATTAGACTTATCTGGGAATGATACATAAATGGAATTTCGACAGAGCATATTTTTCTCATATTTACTTAATCACCATAAAAATTTATCTTTCCATAGTAGAAGATGATCTAAGAATGTAAATCTGGCTTTGAAGGTTTTGAGGGCTTTGTTTTGTATTGAATGTTTTGGGTTTGTGCTACAATTTTTTCAGCATCACACTGAAAGCAGACTTCATTGGGCTTCTTACACATAAATTTTAAATGAGTTTTATAGAAGTAAATGGCTATAATGAGCATCAAAACAATGCCAAAAAAACCTTTGGCCACTAAGCCTAAAGTCCACCCTGTATGTACTGCCATTGAGTCCTCTGATAGAATCTTTAAATACACTCTCAGAAGCATAGTGAAATTATAGATATCACCATTATCCCTAGATTCTCCAGCTCCTTTCTCTCATTACACTCTTACTCATCATTGCTGAGATTAATGTTAATTACAAACTACACACGCTACTTGTTTGCTTAGTCACAATGATAGCATGCTTTTAAAAGGAGAGCATGTGTTTGCTATTCAAAGTTGGCTGCTTTTCAGGAGAAAAAGATGATTTGCAGATTGCATTCTCATCTTCCTTTTTTAAATGAAATTTTGAATGTGTTTATTACTTGACATGTGACATATTAGAGAATCATGTGGTAAGATAAAACCCTCATGTTAGTACTTAGTATGAGACGTTTTTAATATGCTAAACATTTTTGATACAATGCCAAGAAATAAGAACTTCAAGAAATGTTCAGTTTTAAGATTCCCAATAATTTTTTGCAATTAAGTCTTACTGTGTGCTAAAAGAGAAACTTCATGCAATAATATGGTAAGGCTAGGTTCCCTCTCTGAAATTAGTATAGTTTGAGGGCCAGGGAGCTATAGTTAATACAGTAGGCCTTCAATAACAAGGGATACACCTAACCTGGGGAGGCTACATGAATGCATTGCACTACACTTCTGAGCCTCTCCTACTGAGTGCGCGCATGCACACAAATGCACTTATGTGCACAAACCACTACTACTACCATCCACTCCCAAGTATTCATTTTAAGGTTGAGTCCAGGATTCCTGTTGAAAGTGACTTTAAGGTATCAGTTTTTCGAGTGATGTTGGACTAATGGCTGTTGGTTGAATTTGACTGTTGTAATGACCCTTTCAAGAATTGAACAGATAAAGTTTCTAATGTGCTCGGTTTGTGAAAGTTGCTGAAGGGCCTCTGGCTGCTTTATGGGAGGGGTTTAGACTCCCTCATTCACACACAAGGAAGTCCCGAACGCCAGAGCAACGAAATTTTTCTGTGAGAAAGAAGACATGAGGGTAGAGAGGACTTCTTTAGCTTCTATTTTGACCGTATCATGTTTTAATCAAGGGTGTGTATTAGTATATTCGAGACCCAGGGCAGCTAGTGGGCATGCTGTTGAGCACGGGCACCACCAGCCCCTCCTGGAGGCTGTCACAGAACATGCCTGGGCAGTGGGTACAGAGACAGTCGTCCTCCCTTCACTGCCCCTGGTGGTATATACAGCACATTTCCATGAATAAAATGTTCTTAAATACTCCCCTCATATGCAGATTTAATCATGTATACAGCCCTTACAATGAAAATGGAGCCAGATGTGGTTCACCATTTATAGCTACGCAGATGGCTCCAAGCATAGAGGAATATAGTAAATTCAAAAGGAATTCCTCATGAAACTCCAGTGGAATGCACTCCTAAATTTAGAGGGAAGATAGCAGTGGGCTAAATTCAGATTGACTTATGCTGATTTACACTAGTATTTTGTGGGTTTGGAAAAACCGGGCTGCTAAATTGCTCTTAATTTAAACACACACAGCTTCTGATGTTCCTGCCAGATTAGCTGCTGGTGATCTTCTGCAGTGCGCACACTGTTGGAACACTACTGTTTCTAATTGCTGGCATCTGAGGGAATGTATACTTGTCCTGTTTCATCATGCTAAGTTTTTTTCTGGGTGGTAAATGTTTTTAATGATAGAAGGCTCATGCATATATATATATATATGCACCCACATTCATGCATATGTATTTATTTGGCTAGACACCGAGATTATATATGTTCTTCATTTTTAAGTGAATTTGTAAAGAAATAATATGTAGTATTTAAAGTATATGTGTTTGATTTGGAGTTCATTTAAAAGTCTAAGTTATTCTACCTTTGATAAAAATTAGCTTAAGATATTGGCATATCAGTTCCATAGTTTTTGTTTTTAAGGACCTATGTGAAATGAGAACACTGAGAGAGGGAAACATATCATTTAGAGTGGCTTCTGAAAGTCCATTTATTTTCAAACTGATATTATTTTAAATGCAGTAAAAATATTCAAAATGTGAAATGAATACAGGTTTTTTGAAAGTTGTGCCTTTTACAGAAAGCATCTCTTGAAATGAAGCCTCAGGCCTAGTTGGCAGCATTTAAGGCCATTCTCAGTAATACCTCTCTTTTTCATTTACTTCCTCATCAGTATAAAGCCAGACTGTATAGATTTTTGTTTCATTTACTGAGTTTAAAATAAGTAGAGGGGTCAGAGCTGATGGTGATTACCCAGTCACATCAAGCTTCACAGATAATGGTTTTCTGCTGAAATGCAGATCAAAATAAGTTTTCCTGAAGTCTGGCTATCACCTGGGATGCTACAGAAACATGAATTGCCAGACCACTCCCTTTGAAACGCCCTGCGTGTCAGGGAAGCAAGCTGCTACAGCACCATTGCCTGCCATGTTCAGGGCCCACTGCATAGAGAAGTGGCTCTTCGGTCCCTCTGTGTAGTGTCTAGTTATTCCCATCCTGTGTTGCCTTCTAGTCTCCTATCCCTTGATCATTAGCAGATTTAAGCCATGACTGACACGCCATTGGGCTGCAGATTTAACTCAGTTGGTAGAGTAGGTTCACAGAGCCCTAGATTCTATCTCAGCATCACATAATCATGTGGTGGTGCACGCCTACAGTCTCAGCCCTAGAGAGGTGGACACCAGGCCACAAGATTCAGGTCATTCTCAGCTACATAGGGAACTCAAGACCAGCCTGTGCCAGAGACTCTGTCTCAAAAGAACAAAGCACTATGCTTTTGTAAAGGAATCAGTCATAACTCTGTCTTCATAATCGGATCTGTGGTAACAGTCAAGTTATTTGTTCTTAGCCTGTTGGATTTATTGTTAGGTTAAAGCCGCCTTTGCACCATTTCTTAGTGTCAGTTACCCCCTGAGGTTCAGTCTGTCTGCAATCATTACAGACTCGCTGTTTTCTCAGAATTAAGTGTACATCAGGTGGGAGATGCATTTTCTCCGTATTGAGTGATCTTGTAAGTGGAGGAGGATAGTCCTGCCTGTTAGTTGCTGAGGTTTGGAACCGTGGATTCCTCTAGAGTATGTACAGTATCTGAATTCCTTTACTAGTCCACAAAAGCTGCATGTTGCCAACTTTTCTGGCTTTGGAGCTCTAAATTAAGGCCAGTTCCTTTGCTCATCCCACAAACTCTTTCATGTTCCCTAACCGCAGCCTGAGCAGGCGCCTCGGTTCCAACAGCAGCAGACCAGCATGTGTTTACTTAATTCCTAAGACATGATGACAGTGGTCTCTGTGCCACTAAAAGCTTTCTCTTGATTATTTTCGGGTGAAGCTGGTTTCCCAGCTACCCTTGCCTGTCACGTGTGTTTTACAGTGCCTTCAGTGCTGCCCATGAGGAACAGTGGAGGCTAAAGGAGCAGCAGATGAAGGTGCAGATTGCTCAGCTCGAGACGGCCTTACAGTCTGATCTCACAGACAAAACCGAAGTCCTTGACAAGTTAAAGACTGAAAGAGGTACATAGAAGTAACCACCCATGTACTTATGCAGACGTCTGATGCTGATTTGCTGAGTCAGTACTCATATATGCCTACTGTCTGCCAGTCATCCTGCTATCCTATGGGGACACAGCTTGTGCATATTACATGTATATTATGTGGGGAGGTATATGTATAATATATGATACACACACACACACACACACACACACACACACACACACCCACGCCTTATATGTATGCCAGAAGAATTGTTTCTCAGAGTCCCTTTTATCCAAGTTGTCTTTCATTAGTTTAATCTTCCTAAATTCTGATCTTTTCTTTATTTCACAGTCAACAAATATTTATTGAACAAGTACTCAGCATTGTTCTAAGTTCCAAGGATACAGCTAATAAAAGACTTACCTTCCTAACACATGGACACCAACAGTAGTTAGAGAAGTCTGTGATGGTACAGGGAATATCAGGTGCAATGGGAAAAACCCAAAGAAAGCTTCTTGCAGGCTTTAAAAATCAAACCAGAACAATCTAATAGTGAGGTGTCTGTATCTGTTCTATTAACCGAGATGCTTTGTCAGAATGTCGCTGTTAAAAGAATAATCATTAAACATAATCATATTAGGTCTTGTCTCATAGAGTAAAATGCAATTAAAGATGTCTACACTGCTGTATTACACACTGACTGAAATGTATACAGTGCACACAGATATACAGTGTTGGGTGAGAGATTTATATTCAAGTGTGGTGCCTGTGTGTGTACCCATAAGATACACCCAGGAATATAGTAATAAGATTGCTCCTTTGAAATGTTTGCAAGTCAGTCACACGAGAATTGTAGAAGTTTGATACAGCAGACATGGTGGCACATGCCTCTGATCATAGCACTGGAGACCAAGACAGGAGAATTGCAAATTCCAGACTCCCCTTGGACTACATAGTAAGACCCTGGGTCAATAACAACAAAAAAAAAGGTTTAATACAGACTTAGTAAGAAAACATATATTTTTAGTTAGTACTCTTACCACAGGGTCACATTTTATTGAATAATGGAACATAATTTTTCACTTTTAATATTCATAAAACCAGAGTGCATCCCTAGCAGTAATACTTTAAAACTACTTATATGTGTTTTTTACATTTCACAAGCCTAAAGTAGGGACACAAAGTCAATGGAGTCTTTATTCCAGTGGCACGGTAGTCAGGATTTATCTACCCAAAAATGAAGTTGGCTGATACGTTGTAAGAGTTTCTCTGAAGGAGTGTGCATGAACTTAAGAGATGGTCTGACCTGGTGGGCTTCTGATTCTGACGTGCAATATTAAGTGCTTACTGGAGTGCTTTGTCGTAACAGTTGCTCAGTAAATTCTTGTTCATTGATGAAACACAGGTTCCCTCTTGCCCATTCCATTTTCCAAAAGTTGGTAAGTCACTCATTCTTAAAAGACAAGGGAATGTAAGAGAACAGATTCTCAGCAGTTAAAGCATCCTGCCTCCAACCTGAGTCTGCTCACCCAAGTCCCACAGAGAGAGAGCCACATTCTGCAACTTATCTTCTGACCCCAAAATATACACATGACATGCCCTACCACAAAGTAAATAAATACATAATTTTACAGAGAAAGGGAAAGGAAATAGACCTATTTTATTTCTGCTTTATCTGTATTTTCTTAGATATAAAGAATTCTAAAACTTTTATCTTTCAGACATCTGAACTGATATCTCAGACAAAACTCTTTATAGGGGTAGAATCTTAATTTCTTTTTATACTATTTTTTTTAGTTGATTTGGAGAATTCTTATTATTAAGTATTATACTTGCTAAGATATTCTGACAAGATATTCTGTTATCCCCCCAATCATCATCATCTTTTTCACTGGTTCTTGTCTTTAAGGATCCTTTGAATATTAAAAATAATGTCATGTGCACTGTGGAAGAGGTCTAGATCTATTTCAGCCCTCGTTAGTCTCTGCTGGGACTTGTGGCTCTTCAAGTTGTTGATGTGTTGGTGTGTATGCACACACACACACACACACACACATTAAGGTTTATACTGTGCTCTTTGACTCACTGTATTATGAAGTCAGCCAGTCCTCTGGTATGAATTTCATCCATGTTCTCACTGCTGACAGTACATGCTACAGGCTCTCAGTGAGTGGATGTCCGGGAGATGATGCGGCAGGCATTGATAGTAAAGAAATAATGTTGGCCTCTCAAGTCACATCATCCTACATAAAAACCCTTACTTAGCACATTTATCTAGTTACTGTCTAAGTAAAAGTTGCTAGAACTAGAATTTCCCAGTTATTTTCTCTGAGCAGTTTAAATTTACAAATGTAAGGATTTAGGTCTTTATAAAACCATTAAAAGGAATTCTAAGAAAATAAGTTAAATGACTAAGTTTTTAATAATGATAAAAATAACTTTCCTAGCTTTTAATCATTTTTCTAGGGAAAGAAACAAAAATTTGAAATTATCTATTTAAGGAAATCTTTCACTGTACAGAAAGTTTCTTTTTGTGGTGCGGATTTTGAAATGGTTTTATTTTTCTTTGAACTCTCCTCATACATTCGCCTTCTCTTGATTCAAGTGCCCATTGCCAGAAGATGCTTCCCTGGCTTCTTGTAGCCATTCATCTAACGGGCAAATTATTTTTAGAGAATATTCACCTCTTTATTCAAGGTACAAATTAGTTTCAGATTGTGTGAATATGTGGGGGAAGGATATGTAAATGCAGTTTGCATTTGGTTAATGCTTAAATGAACTGCATGTGTTTAAGGGCTTGCTTTTGAACGTTCCTTTCTATCTTTAGCTGAAATGCATAATTCAGCATAGTGCATATGGTTATATTGATCACAGCTGAAGATATTAGCACAAAGGAGCTCTGAAAATTGTTTAGTTGAATTGTTCTCCGCACTGTTATTAATGGCGTGCTGGAAGAATGTAAGTTTAAAGAGCAGAATTGTATCTCATTTGAATAAAATGCTGTTTAGCTTAACCTGCTTTTTGTCAAATCGTAAGGTAAGGGCTTGTTTTTTATCCTGTACGGAGTGCTTTGATTTTTCATATTATAATTCAGCAAGCCTATTTTCTCTTTGAACTGTAGCAGTGTGGTATTTTTAAAGGCCTAAAACATATCCTAAATAAGCAGATTGATAAAGAGAGAATATAATGTATAAATCTACATAAATTCTGCAGAAAGAAGGTCGGTGGTGCTCAGTGATGTGTTCCCATTAAGTTATTCTCCCACAAATATCAGTGAAAGGGGACATAACTGTCCAAACAGAAGAGTGAAGGATGGAAACACAACTTTATTTGTACCTATTGACATATACTTAGCTATACAGAATTGAAAGCACTTAAAAAAAAACAGCATAGGAAAGATCACAGTGGGCAGAAGGCACACCCTTTGTACAGTGGTTCCCAGCCTTCCTAGTGCTGTGGCCCTTTAATACAGTTCCTCATGCTGTGCCGACCCCAAGCCGGAACATTATTTCATTGCTGCTTGGGAACTGTAATCTTGCTACTGTCATGAATTGTCATGTAAATATCTGATAATGCAACCCCTGTGTAATAGTCATTGGGCCGCTCCCCTCAGAGGGGCTGCCACTGCCTTTGCACCTTAGCTGGCTGGCATCTTAGAAGCCCTGCTTCTGTAGACTCCGAGTAAATTTAGTTTATCATCAGCACCTAAGGTTCCCCTCCCTCTCACAGGGACCGGGTTTGATTGTCATTGTTGTTACTCTGGCCTTGTCACACCATTTGCTGTTATTTGGTTGTTCTGTGTCACTGGCACTCTGCTGGTCATCCTAACTGGATCAACACAAGGAGTGCCACGTTACCATTGTAGTCCCTAACCAAAAGGTTTATTTCATAAGAATTCACCATGATTATTAAGGCTAATTTTTAGTTTGGAGACAAGCGTTTGACCCATAACTTCATGTTTTCCAGGTGTTTTTCACTCTTGGAAATTCTTTTAGTTTACTGGGATATAAGCAGTTTATACCATAAGATAACCTTTAATTTTCTATCTGTATAATAGAAGTATTTATATATTTAATAATAAAATATCTGTTACCTTTATGCATCCTCGGATTTCTAGGAACTATATGATATTAAAAACTATCCTAATTTAGTCCTTAACTGTGTAACTTAACGTTTTTACTTGTGTGTGGTATTTATAGCTTGGGACCATAAAGCCTTGAAATAAAGCAGAAACATATTTCTGTGTAACAACCAGTCAGAGTGCAAACACATTCATGGAAAGAATTCTTGGCAAATGCATTACTTGCTTCTTTTATATTAAGAAAAAGAAACAAAAATGTACAACTTTTATTGAGAACTTAGAATAAACAAGAGTTGTTGAGTTCAAAAAGAAATTGAGAGAGGCACTTTGGATGGCATGGTCTAAAAGTCTGCAGGGAGCAAAGCAGAATAACTGCCCACCACGGTGAAGACAGTGGGAGCGAGTGCACAGGGCTAAAGAACGGTGCATCTGCACTAAGTACCATGTGTACGCAGTGCCTGCGGAGGCCAGAAGAGGGCAGCAGATCCCCTTGAACTGAAGTTACAGGTGCCATGTGGCTGCTAGAAATTGAACACAGATCCTCTGGAAAAGCAGCCGCAGCTCCTAAGTGCTGAGCCATTTTTCTAGCCCATGGCCCCACCCCTTTATTAATTAAGCATGTTTAATACAGAGACCATGAAATCAGTGTATGATTTTGCTGTTTTCTGGGTCTCTCCTAACAGTCCTGCTTGTGGGTCCTGGTGAGCTTCCCTTCAAGGTGGCTGCTGATAGCAGGAGTCCCATAAACCGAAAATGCGCAAGAGTTATCACAGGCTCTGCCTGGAGTCTGTCTCCTGCTGTTAGGGGTGTGGTTGGTCAAGCTGTAGATTTGGAGTTCATAAAATAAATGATCGGGTTTCAACTCAGAGTCTATGTTAAGTGAGGAAAAGAAAATCCAAAGAAGTCAACCAGAACACTAAAAGACAATTTTTTTTTACATGTCTTTCAGGACCCTTAATGAGTAAGTAAAAATCATATACTTGGAAACATATATTTTTAGACATTTTAAGTAGAATGTTCCTTTGAAGTCCCAGAGACCACAGTTTTCTTGTGTTAGTTAATGCTGTGGACGTCAGTCTTGAGTTTGTGATGAGCAAGTGAGCCGTGTGGCGGACACATGATGGTGTCCGTTGGTGCCTCGTTCCCTGCTCCTTGTCTGAGGTGCGGCTGTTTCTGACCTGACCTGATACTACCCAGCTTGCTGTGTAACCAGATTTCCATTTTTAAGTGTGTTTTTTACATCATTCTCACTTAGTTTTCTAATGTGCTGACTTTATTTTTAAAGACCAAAATGAGAAATTGGTTCAAGAGAATAGAGATCTACAGCTTCAGTGTCTGCAGCAAAAGCAGGAGCTGCAGGAGCTTCAGAACCACATGAAGTTCTTCAACCAGGTGAACCACTTTCCCACTTCCCAGTGTGTGTGTGTGTGTCTGTGTCTGTGTCTGTGTGTGTGTGTTCAGCAGAGGAAAAAACAATGTGCAACATAGCAAGAAGTACAGACTTGTCACTTGGTTTATTAGTGTCACTTGGTTTATTAGTTAATATACCTGGTTGCTTATGTTCTGAGAAGATAGTCTGAGTTGCTGAAATGTGCTGAGTACTTGGTTTCTTAAGTTAATTGCTTCAATGGCTGTTATGTTTTGCTAGCTAGTGGATGTGGTGGGTATCTGGGCTGTGAACTAGCCCTCACTGTGAGCATTGGCTTTCTCTGTTACAGGAGAGTGACATCAATGCTGATGACCTCAGTGACGCGCTCCTGCTTATAAAGGTAGCTGCACCACACTTAGACATCAGTGCCATTCTCACGCTTCAGCGTCATGATGGGCTTCCTTCATCAACCTTATGCTCAGAGAGAGAATTGTTTGTGCATCTTCTAAAACTCACTGCATCTTAGTACGAGTGCCTGTGTGGTAGGGGAGGGAGGGGAGAGAGCGCAATGCTCAGGAAATGGTTAGATGACATTTGGTTATAGCAGATGCATATTTCATAGTGACATTAAAGTCACATTAAAATAGACCTCAGCACTCTTACTTAAAGCCCTTTGGCCTCAACAAACACTTTGTCAACTGACCCACTGTTACCAAGCTTGCCTTCTAAAGAGAGGGGCCGGGCCATAATTCAGGCCTTGGCTGGTTCTGAGGGACTGTTGTCTACATGTACACTTTTTCTGTTTATATCATAATGCACATTTTGATCAGATGAAAATAGGTCTGTGATTTCATTTTTGGTATGAAGGTGATAAACTATTTCTATTTCTCTGTAGTTGTTCCAAATGTCTCTGCATCTGTATATATTAGCACTGTTTATTCCTAGTAGAAAATGGAAGATGATGAATTCACCTGCGTGTTTCTTGACTTATCATGTTAACTCACATGGCCGCACTGTGGACATCCTTGTCTCAATTTAACTCTGGCTTTACTTTAGGCTCAGAAAGAACAAAAAAATGGAGATCTTTCATTTTTAGAAAAAGTGGACAGCAAAAGTAATAAAGATCTAGATCGTTCCATGAAAGAGCTTCAAGCAACTCATGCAGAAACAGTACAAGAACTTGAAAAGACAAGAAATATGTTAATTATGCAACATAAAATCAATAAAGACTACCAGGTACTGTCAGACACTAACTTGAAAAGGTACACTCTCTGTGATATTCTCCTGACTGTTGTCTGCTTAGAGAAATGTTTTGTGTTATTATCTCTGGTCATCTACTATTAAATATTATTAATACATTTCTGGCATTTAGCCCTATAACTAGAGAGTTGAGATAAATAGTTTAAAAACATATGATCCAAGCCTTGGCTTTGGAGGAGCCTAGTGGCAGTAATGTCACATGTATCAGTGTTGTCACAGTTTTCAGGAGGCACAGTCACCATCCTAGAGCCCGCCAAGCTGCCCAGGTCAGCTCTCTATAACAAGGAGATCTGTCAACTGCAAAGAGGGCCACCACACTGTCAGCTGTCTGACAGGAGGACGCCGTGGTGCAGAGTTCCGGATAGCCATCCAAAAGATGCGAAAATCATCCTGGTTTTGAAAATTAACTAGAAGTGCTTGATTCCTAGCATGGCAGCTTTAAAGCTTCATCTTAAAATGCTTGGCTCAAAGGCACTCTGACAGATGCAAATAGGATAATCATAAGCACTGAACCTTTCTGTCTCTTATTTTTAGATGGAAGTTGAAACAGTGACTCAGAAGATGGAAAATTTGCAACAAGATTATGAACTCAAAGTGGAACAATATGTTCATCTTCTTGATATCAGGGCTGCTCGCATCCAAAAACTTGAAGGTACAATGTGCACAGTTTTATGGCGGCTGAAAATGCCTCCAAATCCTTGCTCACGGTATCTTCCTGCTCATTTTTCCCCCCAATTTGAAGCTGGAACAAGTTACCAGAGACTATTTCATCTGATTCTTTTCTACTCAGGAATTTTTAGTAGGATTTTTCAAGAATTTACTGTTTTCAAATTCAGGATTGTAGGCAAGATTTCAAAGCACTATATAAAGTGTCACAGCCTCACACCGTCTTTGTGATTTTTTTCTTCTATGCACCATGTGCACCTTAGCCAGCTCTGGGCTAGATTCACTCTGCCCATTCCTAGCACCAGTTTCGTTCCTGGTCTAAACTTCCTTTCTTCCTTGACATCACAATATTAAATATCCTACTGTGTCAAAGAATCTAATTTGGTGCTTAGCGTGGCAGGAAGCTGGCTCCGATTGACTCAACCACCATCCCTTTACCGGAAATACTCTTATAGTGATTTTCAAACTTTAGCAGATGGGGAAATCATCTAAGAAAGATGTGCGTGGCAGTACACACATGTGATCCCAGCTTTTCAAAGGATAATGTGGGAGGAATCCAGGTCCAAAGCCTGCTTGGGCACAATGATGAGTTCCTGGGCAACCTGGCTATCTAGAAGTCTATTCTAAGAATGTATCTAAACACAGAAGGAGCCATACGTCTACAGCTGTTTCTGTGTTCTGCATCTCAAGTGACAGTTATCTCTATGCACTTCCCCCAGCTGGAAGCCAGAACAGCCGTTGGCTTTTTTCTGTCACTTCCCCTACCTCGTGAGAGTGTGCATGTGCGTGTGTGTGCGTGTGTCTGTGTGTGTGTGTGTGTATGTGTGTGTGTGTGTGTGTGTGATGACTCCAT